>PNEN01001789.1:0-123132 GCA_002933655.1 Cercospora berteroae
CTAGTTAGGCGCTTGCACTCAGAGGTCGTTGCATTGAGGGGACACCCCGGTCAGATACCCTGGGCGGAATGTTGCAAAGAAATATATTTAGAGTTTCATTACCTCCTAACCATGTCCATGTCTCGATGCCTGGCAATTTTGACGGAAGTATTCGGAGTACGCAATCACGTACAGCACCTGTAAGATGTAGTGTAGGCCTCGCGGCACCTTGAGCTTCATTGTCTTGAACAGCTGTCGTGTGTAATCGCATCGTTGTTGCCGACATTATTCCACGCCAAGAGCAGGCGCTCACGGTGTTGTGTTCCGAGATGTGGCTCTCACGCCTCTTATCCACCGTCTTCATCATGAACATCAACATCAAGTACAGCAAAGCCGCAAACAACGAAACAATGGTTCAAGCACAGTACGAGACAGAGCAGTTCCTGCTCTTCGGAGACAGCATCACCCAGCAAAGTTTCTCACAAGAACGCGGCTTCGCGTTTGGAGCCGCGCTCGCAAACGAATATGTCCGTCGTCTAGATGTCATCAATCGCGGTTTCTCAGGTTACAACACGCGTCAAGCACTTGAGGTACTACCGCATGTTATTCCACCACGGTCTTGCACTCGTGTGCGCTTCATGACTGTCTGGTTCGGAGCCAATGATGCTCGACTACCGAATACGCCCGGAGAGCCACAACAGCATATCCCTCTGGACAAATATGTCGAGAATACGAAAGCAATTCTGGCGCATCCTGATGTTAGAGGACACGAAGGTGTTCGAATCATACTCATTACTCCTCCGCCCGTGGACGAGAGAAAAGGTCTTGCGGCTGATCAGGCTGGTAATCCGAACAATGGCGATGTCATTCGTCGCAAAGCCGTTGTGACGAGAGACTATGCAAGAGCGATCGTGCAGCTCGGGCAAGAATTAGATGTGCAGGTTCTGGATCTCTGGAGTACTATGATCACTCGTGCGGGCGGTGCGGTTGAGGATCCTATTCCTACTGGTGCGATGGAGATGCCACAGAATGAAGTTCTGCAAAGCTATTTGCATGATGGCCTGCATTTGAGTCCGGAGGGCTATCGAGTTCTCTATGATGAGTTCCTGGCGGTCGTCAAGAGAGTATGGCCTGACCAGGACCCGGACCAGTTGCCCTTTGTTCTTCCTCGATGGGATTCGCCCGTTTGGAAGAGGGGATCTTTGTGAGAGGCAAGGAGCACTTAGCAAAGTGCTAAGTGCAAGGGATAGGGCTACAAGGTATATGAAGCCTCTGTGTTTCTGCTCCTCGAATTGATATTCGAGGATGGAGACACTGTCAAAGCTGTACCTTATCGACCAACACACTCATGGAAGCTAGGCTTACGCCAGCTGACATGCGTACAGCAGAAACGACGCGCTTCGTGATGTACAGCGCATACACCTCTCATCGCCATCGCCCCTCGGCTTCCACTCACCACATGCTCGAAGCAGATACCACAACCTCGCCACTAGACAATATTGCTCACACGTAGCGAGGCACTGCGCTATATGCAGACTCTCGGAATGTATGCAAATGGCAGGTGTAAACACACTACTGTGGAAGCAGTCTGGCTGGGATTCCGGCCTAGCTGTACAACCCGCAACTGCCATTTGGAGACCTAAATGCCGGTGTGTCTACAAGCAATATATGCTGTCCGCGGACAACAGACGCGAACAGATCGCAGACCAATGAGTGGGACATATTGATCAGACACTATTTCATGCGTGCGTGGGACCATAGCTCTCGTCAAGTCGGAGGCATACCCAATCCGGTCAATTGTAGCTCGATCAGACTATCGACTGCAGGGCATGTCTACAGCATGGCCACCTGACGATGGCTCCTGGGTGACACTAAAAGCGGAACAACTCGATCACAGTAGACATCAATTCTCTGCGATTTTACCACCTTTTCTGGCCGGACAAGATGTCTTGCAGTTGAAGAAGGATACGCAGAGACTATTAGAGGCGCTGAGAGCCTTTATCGCTTACAATTCGGTTGCAGAACGGCGTTTTGGCTATTTGTCGCCGCTGAGGGTGTTCCGCTTATTCTGTCACCCGGGAGGATGGGTATGCGTGGCAACGGGAAGTATTCACGCTGCCGATCATGTTTGCAGGAGTCTCGAACGACGCCACAGTCGGTAGAACAGGTCGAGATGTCGCCCAGCACACCAAGAACCAAGGCTGGGGAAATCTCGTTTCTGCAGCGATGTATGACTAGCCTTCGAATCTGGTTGACATGGCTGGACAGGACGACTTTGCACGTTATGATGGACAGACACGCGATGTCAAGTGTGGGAAACGCGTGATGCACAACGAGGGGTCGCGATTCTGGAAGGACGGCGCCACAGGAGTGAAGGATCCACTCGGCCACGTCCCGCGCCAGACCTCACGCTTGACTTTGCGGAAGCTTTCAACCGCCTGAGACGAATCTTCCGAGGTGCCGATGGCTAATTTCCCTTCTGTCTTGACAACTCATAGCCCGACCAATCTCATCGCGGCCTCGCCTATACACGCCTTGACATGGCGTCGTCTGCTTTCCTTAACGGGCAACAAGTCTTCCCAAGACTACGCCTCCCGCCGGATCTGCAAGACGCAAGAAGAGCGTGGCCGTCGCTTGCTCCTCATGGCTGGCTGAACGCAACGGCGACCACCTTCATATCAAGGTGGTCAGCCGCCGGTCGCTGGTGACCCTCGACTTCGACACATTGTCGCCTGTATAAGGCCGGGACAGGTTGGTGGTCTTCTCATTCATTTCGCTATTTATTCATCATGCATTTATTCAATACTCTTACTTTGCTCAGTGCCGTTGGCAGCACTGTTATTCAAGCCCAACTTCTCCAGATCCCAGCGGTCCAGCAGATCGTGGATCAAGCCCTTCGAATCTTTGACGACTACGTGGATTACGATGGTGTCACTCCTCAGCAAGCTCAGGACACTTCAAGGACGTCTGCACCAGCAACGGCGAACGTTCTTGCTGTGGCAGCAGCCAACAGCTGCGATGACTACTGGATGCAAGCCGCTAGCCACCAAGGCATTGCCGCTTTCAACTCCAACCCATCAGGCTACCAGGTTTTCCGCAACGTAAAGGACTTTGGTGCCAGAGGAGATGGAGTCACAGACGATACACGTGCCATCAACAATGCCATCTCGAGTGGCAATCGCTGCGCACCTGGCGCTTGTGGATCCTCTACTACAACTCCGGCAGTTGTGTACTTCCCAACCGGTGTTTACTCGGTCAATGCATCCATTATCGACTACTACTATACTCAGATGATTGGTAACCCAAAGCCTGGGTGTATGCCAACCATCCGCGCGTCTCGCACCTTCACTGGCGGCCTTGGTGTCATTGATGGCAATCAATATGGAGCCAATGGCCTGGGATACGGTGCTACGAACGTCTTCTGGCGTCAGATCCGTAATCTGATCATCGACACCACGCTTGTTCCAGCTGCGAACGCGATCACCGGCTTGCACTGGCCCACGGCGCAAGCAACTTCGCTTCAGAACTTGGTGTTCAACATGAACAGCCAGCGAGGTACCCAGCACCAGGGTATCTTCATTGAAGAGGGAAGCGGAGGCTTCATGAACGATCTTGTCTTCAACGGCGGCCTGTACGGTGCCAATTGGGGTAACCAGCAATTTACAAGCAGGAACCTGACTTTCAGGAACTGTGTAACTGCAATCAACCAAATCTGGGATTGGGGTTGGACCTACAAGAGCATCAACATTAACAATTGCACTACGGGTATCAACATGACCAATGGAGCACCCAATGGGCTCAACATTGGCAGCCTCACCCTTCTGGACTCCAGCATCACCAATACCCGCGTTGGTATCCAGACTGGCCGAACTCGCACCAGCAATCCACCAACTGCTGGCGGGCTGGTCGTTGAGAACGTCCGCTTCAGCAACGTTCCAATCGCCATTCGCGGGCCAGATGGCGCAAGAGTCGGCAATGTCCAATCTATTGCAGGCTACATCGAAGGCCATGCCTACACACCAACTGGACCTACGGAGGTGCAGCAATCGCTCACTCCCAACGTTCGTCCATCTGCCCTGCTCCAGAGCGATGGGAAGTACTATGAGCGATCCAAGCCACAGTACGAAAACCTTCCACTGTCGTCTTTCGTGAGCGCCAGAACTGCCGGTGCCCGCGGTGATGGCAGGACAGATGATACTCGAGCATTGCAAGCCGCCATCAACAGCGCACGAAGTCAGAACAAAGTTCTGTACCTCGATCACGGAAACTATATCGTCTCCAACACAATCTACATCCCCGCTGGCTCCAAGATTGTCGGCGAGACCTTCTCAGTCATCATGTCATCAGGAAGCTTCTTCAACAACCTCACCAATCCCCAACCAGTCGTCCAAATCGGCAGACCAGGCGAGCAAGGCTCAATCGAATGGAGTGACACCATCGTCAGCACACTCGGCCAACAAAAAGGCGCGGTCATGATTCAGTACAACCTCGTAGCACCGGCCGGCGCCCCCACCGGATTATGGGACGTGCATGTTCGTATCGGAGGCTTTGCAGGCTCGAAGCTTCTTGTCGCCGATTGCCCAAAGACACCAACTGTGCAAGTCACACCCGAACGCATCGACCAGGATTGCATTTCGGGCTTCTTGTCTTTGCATATCACCAATGGCTCTACAGGCCTTTACCTGGAGAATGTCTGGCTTTGGGTCGCAGATCATGATATTGAGGATCGTGCCCTAACCCAAATTACAATTTACACTGGACGCGGATTGCTCGATCAATCGCAAGGACCTGTGTGGATGGTAGGCACAAGTGTTGAGCAGTAAGTCTACCACAATGCCCAGTCTTCACCAACCTTTTTTCCCCAAACATTGACGCAATGAATGCTAACAAACATGTTCTTCTGTACAGCCACGTCCGCTACGAATACCAATTCTCCAACGCCCGCAACGTCTTCGCCGGCCAAATCCAAACCGAAACAGCCTACTACCAACCCAACCCCAACGCCCGCAACCCCTTCCCCTCCGTCTCCTCCCTCGCGGACCCCTCCTTCAACGACGCCACCATAACCGACCAAGGCGCCACAATCCCCGCCGCAAACGGCTGGGGTCTCCGCATCAAAGACTCCACCGACATCCTCATCTACGGCGCAGGCTTATATTCTTTCTTCAATAATTATAGCACGCAGTGCTCGAATCAGGGTTCTGGATCGGTTTGTCAGAACAGGATTACGAGTATTGAGGGGTCGAATACGAGGACTTCGATTTATAATTTGAATACGGTTGGGACGAGGTTTCCTGTTACGGTTGATGGGGTGAATAGGGCTTATTATAATGATAACCAGGGGGGGTTTACGCAGGGGATTGCGTTGTTTAGGAACAGGAATGGGGTTTAAGGGACCTGGGATTCCGGAATCAGAATGGAAGAAGGCACAGCTGAAATGGGTCGGGATTGTGCATGTATTCTCTCTCTTGCGTGATACACAACACGGTATATCCTCTTTTTCGCTCTATGATCGAATTCATTTTAGGCAAAATGTGCATGCAATGCTCTATGCTCAGCTCTTCGTGCTATTGTGACATCTTAATCTTGGTCGTGTGAACATGCGTAGCTTCTCTCCTCAAAAAAGCAACTTGGCTACTCGTGTTGTGGTTGTAGTGTTCCTGTTCGACGGTCAACCGAGTCACAACATCTCTAATTCCCATGGATATGCTTGCCCCGTGGTAGGATTGCGTTCTTGTTCTTTATGACTGCGGGCTGATCGAAGCTGCTGTGCGGCCCAATGTCTTCCTCCAGACTAGAGCAACCTAGCAACGTGTCGTCGCCCCTCTCTTCAAGCTTCGGCGGCCATATCGCCATCGAACTTGCATAGGCGTGCGGTGCGTAGCTTCAAGGCTGACGTGAGCGACTCTGGCCAGGTCCCGGTCCCGGCCCAGAGCTAGCACCACTGGAGCCTTGCTGTCCTTGTTGTGATTCCATATTGACAGGTATATTCCATGGGCCCTCCGACATATTGTATTCTGTGGGTAGCACGAATTGGCTTGACAACATCAATGAGTCAAAGTAGTCCTCTGGCCATGCTTGCCATTGCTCGTTGGATGAAAAGTTGAGCTCCGATCCGGACTGCATAGGATGGGGAGCAGTATTTGATGGTATCGTCGGCGTGTATACGCTGTTTTGCCCGTGCGCGGCCACAAGGGGATGGGGATGATGAGGGTAAGGCCGAGGCGCGTGATTGATATGATAGCCGTGCCGCTGTACACTGTCGATGTGTGAACTCGATTGATGGGGCGGCCGCTGCTCCGCCCCGGCCGAATCTAGGGCTCTCTTCGATGGCTTGGAATCGCCGGTGCGCCGCGAAGACTGCAGTGTCCGTATCATGTCCGCCGCAGACTTAGCAGGTCGTAATACCTGCGCATAAGAATCGAGTAGCTGCACGCAGTTCGCAACGTCTGCCTCGAGCTGTTCATTAACGGCCGTGCCACCTTCAGTCGTTGCAGTCGGATATCTGCTCGCAACCAGAAGAATTGAGCAGGTACCCACCACGAATGGAATGAAATGATACCATGAATAGCTGTGGGGCGGCCTGTTCGTAGTGCGGTATAGCATGCGTGCTACAATCTGGGCCTCAGCGATGCAAATCTGGCCTGAAGCCACAATTTGCTGCCGGACGGCACTCTCGAGTTGCGTATTGTCCGTTCCCACGCACACGTGCGGTCGGTGAATCAAAGCGCGAAGGTTGTGGAAATTCCAGGCGAGGCCACAGCGCTGCCGCTCGAAAACGGCATCCTCTTCAACAGAGTGGTCAAGGTCGAAGCGTAGATGTGGCGGCAGCCCATGCTTCCAAGCCAGTAGCTTCTGGTCCAGGGCTTCAATAACCGCGATACTCGATCGGCTGGTGCGAGGTCGCTTCGGTGCGTATAGGTCGTGAACGACATTACCGATAATATGCGACAGTGTCAAGTGGTGCTCGAGAATCGTGCCCGGTTGTGGTCCGGGTGACATCGGTAAGAACGTGTCGTTCTCGTAATCGAAGAGCGGGTCGTGGTGAGCACTGGGATAGTTGACTATGCTGTCGTTCGGATTGATACAAGGTGGGCGGCCCAGCTGTAACGCAAGAATGGTATCCAAGGTGTAGCAAGCATGCCAGACACGTCGCCGCAGCTCTTTCTCGATTTGAGTGCACACAGGTTGTGGCCGATTGCAGTGAGGGTCGTCGATGACATGGAATCCGAGAATCTGAGCCATTCTGACAGCGAGACTGAGCACCATCCAGCACCTGCACAATCAGTGATGTCCGGCGATATCTGCGGTAGTACTTACCGATCGAATTGACAAGTCATGATCAGATATTGGCACTGCAAAATCATTAAAAGAACGACCGGCCTCTGCAAGAAGCGACATAGTAAGCAAAAGATTTTGAGGGCGGATTCGCGTTGCAGGCTCACCGAATAATCGTTGTCCAGCTTTTTTGTTACGTGCCAGGCTTGCGCGTAATAGGCCTCGTGCTTCCTGCTTCTGCCTGCGGACGCATCCATCAGATTGTGGTATAGGTCGCTCACGGCACAGATGGACACTGCGAGCATGATCAGTCGCGTCCTCGCACAATGGGCACAGTGACGTACACAGCGTGGGAAAGAAATGTTCAGGCACGCCATCGCAAGATCTGTTCTTCCAATAACGCTCGTACTCGCGCCGGAACGTCCTCTCACACATCAACGGAAGGCTCCTGTTGTATGTACGAAAGAACCATTCAACGTCACGATCGGCCTCTTCGCGCGTGGGCACAATTCGAGGCACCCCGCCATGGTTCACTCTGTAATCCCGCTGGTAGCTCTCCAACCTCAGCGGAGAGCTCGTTCGCGCCTGACCTTGGATGGCATGCTTCACTGCATGGAAGAAGTAAACATCGCTGGCCTCTCCGTGGTAACTATCTCGTGGGCCGTCCGTAGGCGGAGAATGAGGATCATCCAACTCGCCTGGAGAATCCGCATCCGCATCTTTCGGGAGCAGCTCGTGAGGCAGGTGCCTGCGTATGCTTGAGAGGATTGAGTCAATGTCATTCCTCTCAGCGTCAGGCAGCCTGGCCCGCAATTGTGTTGCCAATTCGTCATAGGCCTGGACTGCTGATCGAAGTGATTCCGTCTCGGCCGATGCTGCAGCAGCAGAAGAGCCAGCAGCTGCGGAACTGGCTTCAGGAAGAGGATTCGTTCTTGGAGGACCGCGCCGTTTGCCTACTTGCCTGCATCACGCAACGTACCGCAAATCAGCGAAGTTCTTCAGCACGCAGATGTCGGAGGGCCAGGTTAGACGGACCAGTTGCAGGTATAGCCGTAGGCTTTGCATCGAGTGCAGACGGGCTGCTTGCCATCGCACTGTTTCCGTTAGTTCCTGGAAGTGGCAGAGGTCGCGCGATCTGCGCCGCCCTCGGGTGAGTGGCGAACCTTGCTTTTCAGGGCTCTGCACCTGTCACACGCCTGTGTGACGCGTCGCCGCTTCAATTCCATGTTCGCGGGGGCAGCAGATACATAGTGGCGCTTCGATCCGCTCGCTCGTGCTACCAGAGGTCGTCTTTCGGTTGGTGTTGAGCTGAGAGCAATACGGGATCAGCGGCGGGAGTATCGCATCTCATGGCCGGCTGGACCGGTTTTTCCGCATCAGCCTTGGCAGTTAAGCTTGGAAGTTGTGATGCATGGGGAGGGCGTCCATCAAGCAGGCGCAGTGCATGCGGTGTGCCCTAGTTGGGCGGGTGGTGTCTGATAGCCGCGACGTTCGCGCAACCAGATTGGGCTGTCCCGCGATCGGTCGTGCAGGGACAAGCATGGCCGGTGCGACCGCGGGGGGAGCAACCCGGTCAGCGGTGATGATGGTGCGGGCGTTGGGTGCGGGCGCGGGCGCGGTTGCGGTGCTGCCCGATGTGCGGACATGGTGGGGAGGAGTTAGTCGAAACACGGCTGTGGGTGGGCGGACGCAGCATCGGTGTTGAACAGATGCCTCGCCCACCGCCCGGTGGTCGCAATGCTGACCCACGAGTACGAGAGAGTTTCCGGAACTTCGCTCCGTCATGTCTCGTCAGTCAGTGTCGCGCTGCCACTGCATGTGCTCGTCATGGCCGGACGCGTGCTGATGCATCTGGCGCGGTGGGAGGCGAGCGCTCGAGCGGTTCGACGAGAGAGAGTGTCGCGCGGAAGGTCGTGGAGGATGTGCGAGAGGTCGCAACTCTCGAGGTCAACGGATATATAGATGTCGACGGCACATCCGGCAGCACACGGCTGAATCGGTCGCGCTTCCCTATGACCACTCTCGCTCTTGCTTGGTTGCGTCCTTGGCGGTTTTCCCGGCACCGGTCGCGAGAATGCATTTTTCCGTGCGTGCAGCTTCCGGGTGTCTTCTGGCATCCACATCCAGCGCTGCAGAGGGTCGGCCGAGTGGTAGAAACGGATCCTGATGGTGACTGATGCGGCTGGCCCTTATATACCTCCCAGGTGCAGCGGGGTGCCGGCGTGTGCTCATCATGCAGCCCTAACGCATTCGTGGGCCTTGATTGCCTGTGATCCATGGGACTGTGCGAAGCCTCCCACACCTCGATTCGAAACCTGTTGTCAGTTCTATGCTCGCTGAGCCATTCGGCACACCCAATTTTCCAGGCCGGGCGGAACGCGCATAGGATGTGTCGATACTTGGCAACTTTTATGCAAACTGTGCCCCGGAATAAGGTCGGAGCAGCCATCTCGTGCTGTGTCCTCACAGAATCTCTCGTCCTCAGCATTGATGCAGCCAGCAAAGATGGATCAAACGAGTCATGTGATACCAGATCTGGAACGTCTCTGTGTGCCAAGTTGGTTGTTCTACCAACCACAGCCCCGCAAATTCACGCATTCGGACGAAGCGCCTTTTAGCGGCATGTAATTGATAAATTTCGTGTGCCATGAGGATTGAACCTCGACTTATATCGATGGGAGCCAGTGTATGAAGGGATATGCTTCGCCAGACATCGCCAGATGGCCTGCAGCAGTGCTTTCAAAGTGAAAAGAACTCGCAACAAGATCAAATCGACGCAGATCTCCAGCCTTGCTCCGTCGAACGGCGTCTCCCATTGTTGCAACGCGCTGATGTTCCCTTCTCGTTCTGACGCGAAAATGACAAAGCCGAGACTGGGATGAATCTGGTCGAGAGTAATGCACTATATGCACTGGTAGTGACCACCAATATTACGCAGGCGGCATGAAGCTAGCATATAGCCCACCTTGAATAACAGCATACATGACGCTCAGTCTCACAAGGCTCTGTGCGTGCCTTCGAATGAAGCGAACAGCGCCACCGTCGACCTTCATGGCCTTGTTGTCATCCTGGATTATGACCGCCAATACGATATACCATACCGGATAGCCAGAAGAAATCCGATTGATGATCTGAACATGAAAGCTCGTCAAGGCCAGCAATGCGAGCACAAGCTGGGGGAGGGCGAAACGGCTCATAATGTGCCGGAATAGGCCATCATCATTCGACTTTCCTGGGGCGCGATCATTTTGGGCAGTTCTGGCTGGGGCGATGAGACTGTTCAGTTCTGCCTTATTCAATGCCACGTACCCGGTGTATACGAGGACCCCCAGCATAGGAATTGCCAGAGCGAACAGAGGTGCGTTGGACAGAGTCCAGTACTTGAGGAAGCCCACTCCCCAATAGTGAGATTGCACGAACGAGTAAATGCTGGGTAATGTCCTCTGACACCATGTTCTGTCGTTGCCATTGGTGCAGTATTCCAGATAAGCAAAGCCCTGGGGCAGCGCATAGCCAATGCCGACAAACAGTCCAGCAGCCAGGGTACTCAACAGACCATTCAGTCTGACCCATTCGCGTCGGCGCAACATCTGGCCAAAGTGTGGCACACAGGTCAGAGCATCCCACGCGAACAGTAAGCCACTAAATAAGCCATTGCTGCGGATCATGGTCGATACGCCGATTGCGAAACCAGATGCGAGAGTCCACAAAGCCGACACGTTAGGCACCGTATTGGCAAGTCTTTTAGCTTCCACATAACACAAAAGGCCAGCAAAGTGGACCATGGCGAACGCAGCTTCGCCGTATGGTGCGGATAGAAATAGGCCCGCAGGAGAGAGAATGTGGAGACATGCTGCGGTGTAGGCAATCCGTCCTTTCTTCTCACTGCCGGAAGGGATAATTTTGTAAGTGAGCAGGAACAGCAGGACTACTGCAACGAGATGAGAGAGATGAGAGAACAAGATGGCAGCCAGAGCGTGGGTGGCGATGCTTGGTTCATGAGCAGCAGGAAACAATACTGAGAGCGATACTTAGCTTGAGTCGTCGAGGATGGAGCGCAAACGCAGGCCACGCACCTCCAGCAAAAGCAGATGTGACTCTGGTCAGGAAGGGACTGAAGGCCCATTGCTGTTCGAATACTTGGCCATTTGCGGATGCACTTGCGAAATACAGGCCATCCCAGCGTGTCAATTTCGTTGCCAAATGATCCAGCCATGGGTCGACGGCATTTGCATTTGGGCGGAGGAGCAGCTGGGTAGACGTGTCATAGCCCGGACCTGGGCTCGCAGCGGCTATCAGCACGACGAGTAATTTCCAGAGGCAGAAGCATGTAATCAGTTGAGTGATCTTGTTCGTTGGCGATTCTGGCTTGGTGTAGCTTGTCGACCCAGCAGCAGCAGCAGCAGTAGGCCCGGCATTGTCAGCGGCGCGGCCCATGACAGGAGACGGAGTCAAATTTGGTCCGCGCGGTACTGGTGAAGGTGAAGGGAGCGCGGGTTGCGCGGGTCGTGTCGCGCAGTTTCACTGTCGACTGGCGCAGGCAGCTGCATATACGATCCGGAGAGCGAAGCGATTGAGGCGCTTGATACGCAGGAGGATTGGGCTGACGCGTCGTATCGCGTCTGGAAAGGCGCCGTTGATGAAGTTGTTGGCGAGCGGGCGACGGATTGGCCAGCCTCACCAAGCTCAGCAGGAGGGAAAGGGGGTTGCTGGCAGAGCAGAGACAATTCGACAGGCCGCGCAGGAATGGAGCAACGGGGGCGGCGGTGTGGCAGGAGAGATGTGCAGAGAGGGGTGGAAGAGCGGCGATCCGTGGTGCCGGGACTGGTGCAAAGTGCACGCCAGTTCAAGCGTATGCAGTCAGTAATCATGATCACATGTGCAATGCTTGGCCGAGGGGCCTGTCGTGCAGTTGGGCTGTTCCAGAGCGCGCAACAGGAGGCGTTCCCGCGCGTGTCAGACAAAGAAGGCTGCTGCCGGGCGGGCGCTGAAAGCAGACGTTTGGCGGGCTGAAACATCCAACTGTGAGGCCAGCCGTGCGCATCTCACAGCCACTGCCTCCCTCACCGCAGCGCACGAAGCGGCCGCAGAAGACTGCAGATTGACTGCAGGTCGCAGTGCTGAGCACCAGTCGGCTATCGGGGACTCGTGCAGCGACGGTCTGACGTGACCCATTCAGGCCCTTCAGGATTCGGCCACTACGGCATTCGCACATCCGCTGCCAACAACACGAGAGGAGCACTACCACCACTCAGCTCCGACTCCTCCTCCGCCTGTCTGCCACCGCCGTTCTCATGTCTCTGCCTCTTCACCACACCCCCCACGACGCTCGCTACTTCTCCACACCCTCTATGGACCGACAATGGCTGCGGCAACGACGGATCCGCACCCTACCGGCCTGACATCACCACCACAACAAACAGAACCTTCCATAGCGCAGGCGCGATGGCCCTCCTTGCCCACCAACCTCCTCAGCCTGCTCAACCCCTTTGCTCAGGCGAGCACCAACAACGATGCCAACGGCGACGAGAGTGACCCCGCGAAAACGGCGGCCCAGCGGTCGCAGCGCAACGAGTCCGAGCTCTCCACCCTGAAACGGCCAGTCCTATCCACTATGCAATATAATGGCATGTCTGGCTCGACACCCCCTTCACCCACCAGGAGCAGCACTTCCGTAATGTTCGCCGAGCCAGACACGAGGAGCACAAGCGATGATGGGTCACGAGATGGCAGTGTGAGCGACTTCAAGCGGGCACGCAAAAGCACCAGGCCCAAGACGCGCTACAGCATATGCCATCCAGTGCCGGAGTCAAAGGTCAAGCAGAAGCTGCACCGACAGCCGCGATCGCTTCTACAGTTGCACAGGTTGCAACCCAATGCGCGGCCTCTGCCAGCATTGGAAGTGATTCCCTCAGCGAACTTCAGCGTCCGCTTGACCCGCGCCATCACCAAAGTGTTCCAGGCAAAGCACGGATTCTGTGTCAATGACCTTGTCGTCCTCAAGGCAGAAAAGTATGGGACACAGGACGAAGAAGCTGAGGCTCGAGATGTCATCGGTTTGATCTGCAAAGGGAGTCGGGAGGAACAAAAGACGGGAAGCGGTAGGATGCTCATTCACATGGCATCTGGTCAACAGTGGGAGGCCTACACCACATCCAATGGCGCCTACGAGTGCTGTATGACCGACGAGCATGGTCTCAAGGAGGTCGTACGATGGGTCCCGAAGAAGAACAAGGATGGCAAGGGGGTCGCGTCCGATGGTACGCGCAAGTTCAACTTCAGCACCATCTCACCTCATAGTCGTCGCCATCCCGTCATTGCGTCATTGCAAAAGACTGGCCTCGAGATCAACGACTCTTATAAGATCCCCGAGCCCACGATCAGAACACCACTCAGCACTCCCCAGTTGAGTGCAACAATCCTTGAGGACGCATTCGATGAAGACGCAGGTGATCGAGGTCAATCTGTCGTCACTGATGATGCTACTCGACAGATTGTAACTCTGACTGCTATCTGGGTGGCGATGCGCGAGGGTTGGTCGCCAAACTTCCGATACGATGACAAGCGCGATTCGCTGGCAGCGGAGCCTCCCAACTCTCCTGGCAGGTTTGTTGCCAGTCCTGTGCTCAGCCCTCCTGGATCTCCAGCACCTTTTGCTCCGCCCGAGAAGCGCGCGAGCATCAGGAGTTTCGGTTCTGGGATCGTTCATCGAGCAAGTCACTTGGGCCGAAGCAATCGCAATAGCGTGTCTTCGGTGCGAGGGGATTCGGATGTTGAATCTCCCGCTCCCAGTAGAAGCGCGAGCATCAGTTTGGCACCTGCTGGACGGACGAGAGCAGATTCTTCCTCGACTGTGCTTGTACATCGTGCAGCCAGTAATCGACGGAAAAGGACCGAGGCATTGCGCGAAGACTCTCTCGAAGACCTCACAGCATCGGGTTCAACAGCTGCGCAAACGCCAAGGAAGCCTCAGTCATCACCTCTCGCCAGGAAGTCGGTTGGCGATGGAAAGTCATCAGAAAGCGACATGCCGACGCATCACAACGATGCTTCACCTCCTCCGACAACAGGAGGGTCACGATCAGGTACTTCTGAAGATAAAGCTGGTAACCGCACCTCCACCACTACGGAGGGAACAACGAGCACGAGACGGTTGAATCATCCTCCTGTACTAGAGATGCGAGCACAACCGAAACGTAGAGGTTGGAGGCGCTTGCTACTTTGTGGGTCAAGTAAAGCGTAGCGAGAGCTTGCCAGGCCAGCATTGAGGCAGCGCACTGGATGCCTCTCTTTGTTGCTCATTGTACATAACACCTGATGGAAACGGCCTGTTGAGAAAAAAGTGAAGGAGGGAAGGACAGACAGGTTAAACTTTAATTATCTTGTACATAGCTGGACTATCAAGCTGTCACCACTACCAGTATTACTGAACACTCTTTATTGTCATGTCGAACGCTGCATCTCCTTGTCGGTGAAGTCCGTTCGCAAACCTCTTGTAAAGCTTAGCTGCCAGTCGAAGCTTTGCCAGAGTGCTTGAGTGCTTGAGTCTTGGCGATATGACTGGGAGCTAGGTGGATGATGAAGAAAGCTAGCGAGCAACGCAACCAGGCGTGGAACTACTCATGCTTCGATTGTAAAGATGCTGCAGCTTTCTCTTCTGTTCGTGGGCTTGCTTGTGGCCGTGCTGCTCCCGTTGCTTTGATGGTGGCCGTTGCGGAGAGAGAAAGCTTGTTGATTGCGAAATCGACCGCTCGATTATTCGACGTCCAAATTTCGAGATCTGAGATGATGTTTCACCTGGTCATCAGGCAATCTCTGTTGGGCGTTGTCGAAATGTCATGTGAGTGTCGAGAACGTGATTAGATCTGCGGGCATCTTTGCAGCATCCCCACCTTTCTTCTTTTTCTGGCGCACGAATTGTTGAGCATTAGAACGAAGGGTTGAAGTGGGATCAGGGCTTCCATACTGTCAGAGTCGAACTTTCCTGTTCATGGTCAAGCTCGGTGCGGTGTAGTCCCGTGCGCACAATCATGTGCGTGTGATATACCAGTAGGGACGGCATAAAATAAGAGACAACTAGCGACTTCTCCCTCCTCAGACATGCCAGATTCCAGGGACGTGCTTTTTCCAGAGCCCGTCTGGATCGTATCGATTCTTGACTTCCCTCAACATGCCTTTTGTATATGGTGAGAGTCCGGCAAAGGGATCCTGATCTGGAGAGGCGTATGCCGGGTAAACGAACTTGTGCAGAGCGCGCAAGCTAGACAATTCTTGTTGCATCGCGGATCTCAATTTACGCGCTTCTTGCTCGAAGTAATCGTCTCGCTGTCTGTCGCTCCAAGAGAACTCGATGGACACGAGAAGTAAGGGGCCATCTGCGTAGTGAAGACCAAAGATATTGGTCTGTGAAGAGCCTGCTTGGAGATGAGGCACCGTGACTGGTTCATAAGTTGTAATGACTTGGGCTTTGCCATCGAAAACGAGCTTCGTAGTATATGCTTTGATGATATCGTGGAGAATCTGCATGTTTTGTGCAGAAGACTTGGCGGTCAGAGTGAACTTCAAGCGACGCAGACCCGGCGTCTTGTACTTCGCGTTCTCCTCTGTGATATCCACAAGTGTTGCGGCACGGAGGCCGTTGCTGCGGGAGGGTATATTCATGAACATGTCCAGAGCCTTACTTTGCTTTCGAGGTTCGGTGTTCAGTAGATGTGCCCTATATCGCCAGTCCTTCTTGCCTGGGAGCCGGCCAAAAGAAAGGTACGCAGACTGCGCTGCGTCTTGGTTGGCATTGTCAGCGGTTGCTTGCAATGCTTCGAACAGCACTGGAGCTTGATCAGCTGCATGAGTCGTGATCCCACCAAACATCTTCCGGTTCTTGATGGTCGGGAGCTTGATCTCGGTTACAATACCGAACGCCCCCAGAGATCCTTTTGTAGCCCACAAGAGATCTTCGTTCCAGTGCTCGTTCGCCCACAGGATTTGGCCCTGCGGAGTCACAAGCCCCAGCTCATATAGGCCGTCACATGTCCAGCCGTGCTCGTTCGCGAACCAAGAGATGCCTCCCCCAAGAGCGTGGCCTCCCACATGGTCGTCAGCTGTTCTACTACCTGCCACTGTTAGATTGTGCTTGGCGAGCGTTCTGTAGACATCGCCCCAGCGAGCGCCAACTCCGATGGCAACAGCTTGGCCGTCGTCGACCAGATACGTGTGATTAAGTCTCGACATATCAATGGCGATGCCGTCTTGGACGTTCGAAGCGCCAGTGTGGGAAGACCGACCACCGGAAGTGACTGCGATGGTGACATTGTAGGGAAGCAAGATGTCGGCTAGTGCTTCTTGGATCTCTCGCGAGCCCCGTGGATAGAAGCGGCAGGAGGGTTGAAGCAAGGCTTGCTGTGCTGACCAATATGCATTCTGACTCTCGTTGTACTGCTTATCGTTGATCTTGGCGACGAATTCCGGGAAGGTAGCGGCGAGAAGCTGGCACTGCCCGAGTCATCAGCCCCATGCGTTGACAAGGCCCTGCTGGATCACATTACCGCCGTCGGCGCTTGCAGTGGTTGCTGCTTGACCTGTGACAAGAGTTGCGCGGCCGCAAGTCGCGCTGCGAAGAGCAGCGGGAAGACCAAAGTCAGCATTGCTGTAGTCAGTGCAGGCAGAGAGGTAGAGGAGGAGGGAACAGAGGGTGGGGCCGATAACAGAGATGGAGGTAGCAGGGATTGCAGCAGCCCGTCACTTGATGCCTGTCCTCTGCTGTCCTGCTGTGAATGCGCGACTGTTCTCGCATTGGCGATAGCGGTGCGACCTCCGGACTGATGTTGCTGTTTCGTGCCTGCGTGAAGGCGGCTGTGGACCTACCGTGTGGAACGAGGTCTATGGTATAGGCGAAGCGGTGTTGCGACGCGCTCGTAGGCAGTACACGCGGCCATTGCGCGGTGCAAGTGAGCGCGCAGGATGGAAGCTTCGCGCGGCCGCTGGTGTGACAGGCATTGTGTCGTCGTCGAGGTCCGGCCCGGAACATCTCCGGCCGATGCTTTTCCCAAGAAATGCGTGCCGCAATTGACTTTCCCTAGCTTGCACACGCGCTTTCCATTGCACTTGCACCACCGCGACCGCGACAATCGCGGTCCACGACATCGGCATGGAAGACTTCAACATCGATTGGAGCAACCCCATGGCCATGTTCGCCGCCACCGCGCCGATGCAGTCCTATCCTGCTGAAGAAGTCGACGATGGCGAGGATAGCTGCTACGCTGCCGACAACAACAGCACCACCAATGTCAATGGACAGTCGGAACCTGGCGTGAGTATCTTGCATTTCCCTCAACATACTACCAATTCAGCGCGCTACTCGATATTCACTACGGGCGGGAGGGGCGGGCACGCATTCGTGGGTGGACTGACTTCCAACAGGCCGTGGAGCAGAAGCCACCAGAGGCAATCTCGCAGTCTGATGCAGCCAAAAAGCTCGAGAACCAGAAACGCGCCGAGATCTTGCGCGCCAAACTGGTGGCCATGCGCCAGAATACTCCAGCAAAAGCGTCGTCGGCAGCGGCCTTAGCGCCTGCCAACGCCGCTTCTTTCAACACTCCCACCAAATCATCGTCAAAGTTGTCTCCTACTCCTATCCCACAATTGCAGCAGCAGACGCAAGAAGAGATACCAGAAGTAAAGGTCGACTCGGACTTGGAGGCGTTGTTGGCAGCCGGTAAAGCACAGGCCGATGCTCATATCGCAGCAACAAAGCAGAAGGAGTTGAAGACAGGTGCTGCTGAAGGCAAGGACCAACACCAGACCTCGACGGACAACGGAAGTGGCCGGGACTCGGCGACGGCCAGAGTTGAGGCTACTGAGCAACTCGCAGGGCACCACACGACTGGGTCTTCAACATCTACAGTCCCCCAGACTAACCTCGCAGATTCTTACTACACTGACCTTGCAGCATGGCTTGACATGACTGGCTATCATGACGTCGAATACCGCAACTCGAAGCTTCGTACGTACAAGGAGAGGAAAGCCTTGGAGGCAGAGGCCGCCCGCATTGCAGAGAAGCTCGAAAAACTGCGCGAAGCCGAACAGGCTGAGATGCAGCAGATGCGGATTGGCACTCCAAACGTCAAACGTCCCAACATGGCACCGCCTCTACTACCCCAGTTTCTGTCAAATGGCCAGGCCACTCCCCAGCAGGTCAACGGTACCAAGCGTGCACGGTCGCCTGAGACTACATTGGCAGAAAAGCGCCAGCGAGAAGAGAATGGCTTCCGCATTCGTGGTGCCAAGGATTCGCCTCAATCGCGTCCAGGCAGTGCTCGGCGTGGTCGTCGTTCTCCAAGTCCAGGGCATGAGCGTCGCGTCGCATATCCAGATGCACGGAGACGTTCGTCGATAGATGACAGAGGTTCCCTGTCGAGTCACAGCCGCGATCCATCTCTGGAACGCCGTGCCCAGTACTATCGTCGGGATGACGACCAGCAGCCTCGTTACGATCACTACAATCCTCGCGATGGGCGATTCTCGGGCGCGTTCAACGCACCACGCCCAGGTAGAGCAGCTGGTCGTGAGGTCGCATCGAGCTATCGGCCGAGTGCAGGGCTGGAACTTCAGAAAGGCGGTCAGTCCAAATTTCATCCCCGCTGATATCTCACATTCATTGCACGAACTTGGGATATCCGTTGGCAAAAGAACCTGATATGTAGCGTTGAATGCTGCAGCTTGCGATTATCTTACCGAGTTCCTCTCACCGTTCCTTTCTTTGTTAGAGCAAGATCCGTCTCCTAACACTGTCCCCAGGTGTAAGATATTTCATCTTGAAGTCCTGGAATCACCAGAACGTAGAGGAAGCTCAACGAACGAACATTTGGGCCACTCAAGAGAAGAACGAGGAGATGCTAACACATGCTTTCAAAACCGCCCGACATGTCATCTTGCTGTTCTCGGTAAACAAGAGCATGGCTTTCCAAGGCTATGCACTGATGACTTGCGCACCTGACCCAAGGATTCAAAAGCCTGCTTTCACTGCCAAACTGAACTGGGCAACATCGCCAGCATTCACGCTGAGATGGCTCGCCAAGACACCAATACATTTCAAACTGGTAGGTCACATTAAGAATACTCGCAACTACGACGAGGACAAGGGCGAACCACACGCCGTTCTGGTGGGTAAAGATGGGCAAGAAGTCAATGCGGACGCTGGCAGGGGTGTTGTGCGGATTCTCGACGATGCCGAAGTTGGCGGCGAAAATGGCAATGGCACGCGACTGTAGAAATACCTTGTAGTGATCATTGGGGAGACAGCTCGGTAGAGCCAAAAGTAATTGACTGAATGGGCAAAAAGTGAACCATACATTCCAAAATGAAAAACTTGTACATGCATCCTTCTCTTCTCCAGTGCTCCACCATCTCCGAGAAATCGCAATCGAGAAAAGATCCCGAATCCACACACTTTGTGCCTTCGAAGCGATCAATTCCATCGAGACACACTTAACTCCACAATTCATCTCCCTCGGTTGGCAGTCCAACACATCTTCTCGATCTTCCCACTGGATGCCTGAGTAATTCGCGCAGAGCGGCCAATTTCTTGCATCCGTCTCTGGTAAACCCTCCATCGAGAGAGCTCATCAACTGTCGGCCTTCATCTCCTGGAAATTCATATGCCAAGAACTCTTCCGCATCGACATCCACTCATCAGTGCCTCCGGAGGAGGGATTGTCGTCGAGACCAGTCTCATCTCTGAAATATTGGCGGTGCCGGAAATGGTTTCTGCAGGATGCCTTTCCGTTTAATGACTTTGAAGGCATCGTGTCAATCTCATCGAGATGATAAAACTTCAAACATCAAATTCCTTCAATCTCCGAAAGAATAATCGCAGCCCAACCCCTTCTTTCTTTTGTTTTCTCTTCATTTCACTTTACTTCTTCCCGAAGAGCGTCTTGACTGCATCTGAAATCGACATGTCGTTGAAGAGCCATTGGTTACTGTGTCGTCCAACATCAGAGAATTGTACAGTTTGAGCTTTGGGTTTCTTGGGCTTGTAAGTTTTGTTTTTCTTGTTCGCGTTGGATTGAGTTTGCGATGAGGTGGTGGAGTTCCAGGTGAATTTTGATGAGGTGGAGAATGCGGTGGTGTCGGAGCCAAAGGTGTCGGCGCGGTTTGGAGATTTCATCAGCGCTGTGGAGGAGTGCTGTTTTGGTGTGGTGGTAGATGACGTTTGAGGTGGTTCTGTTTGTTGCTTTGATGGTACAATGAACGATTGATTGGCTTGGTACGGAGAGTTGATCGCAGTTGTGGCTGGTGATCTGTGGGGATTCGTCTAGATGGGGGACTTATGCCTATTTATGTTTGCTCAACATACCTGTTATCTGCGCCATTCGTTTGGTCTTGTCCTACGCAAAAAGCTTGTCCGGGAAGGACTAAGAACTCCGAGACTCACTAATCCTATCCACATGTCCTCGTTCAGGCCGTTGCAGCCACGCAATTCGTGGCTAGTGACACATTCGTGGCTAGTAATTGGCCGCTATTCACCTCTTTCGGGGCCGCTTCGTCACATGTACAGCAGGGGTCTCGCGCTATGTATGCTGGAGACCGGTCAGGCAGACAGAATGCTTCCTTGGCCCAAGGTCTCGGAGACGCTATCATTGTTGATACCAATCGCGAGTACAGACTTGCAGTAGCCAAGTGGAACAGTCATTCTTGAGGGTTGCCGTTAGCCGGTGTGAAAGATTCTTGGAGCTCTTGGGAACGACGTAGTTGCTGCAGAGCAATTGCGTATGTCTCTCCCCGGAAACACCGGGTGGTATGTTGTTACAGCGAGGTCACAATGTATCATCAGAGCATGATGAGGGTGAGCGCTACCGTAGCTTGGTCTACCGCCTCGAATTTCGCGCAAGTTGGAGCAGTAGAGCGTGATATTTTGGTAGCTGGAAGGAAGGATGATGCCAAGGTTTCTCCGGAAAGACCAAACGGGAGCCGAGCAAACCGCACCAGCCGATGGCTTGGCCCTTGCCTTTGACCCTGGTGTGGCTGACGACTACAGTACATCAATGTGAATAAAAATTACGTCGTGTGTTCAACCTGCAGTTCTTGAGGCTCGCAGTGGGAACAGACCTTGCTCATGGCTAGGCCTATCTCCTAGATCCGAGAGCTTGGTGGACACTCTTCACAATCTCCAGAACGTAATATACACCAGCAGCTTCGACTTTTAGCCGACCATGATCAGCCTTAATCTGTAGAATGCTCTGCTCATTGGGTCTCTTCACGTTGACACACCGTCACTCTTTGACGAAAGCGAGAACATCTCCGGAAATACGTAGACATGACTGTCGAATGCACCTGGCGAACACCAGAGTCGAAATATCAGAGACACAGAACCCGCAGAAGATCTTGCGACTACCCGAACGCTCTCTAATAAGCTACTACTTCAACTTGGAATCCCTCAAGGCTCCCTTTCGCTACATACCCCTCAGTCATGTCCCGAAAGTCCACCGGCCCAGCACCCCACGGCATTCTCTTCGCCTCATTGAATTTCTCCTCCTCGGACTTCTGCTCGGGCTTCTGAAAACTTGCCGCACCCTCTTCAGTAAAGTATCCAGGAGTACACGTCGGCAGCACACTAAACCATCCAGCTCGTTTTGCAACTTCCTCGCCATACCGCCTCTCACCTTCTTTCGAAGCTTCAACAACAATACGTCCGCCCTCTCTAGTCCGCTTTTGCGCTTGCTGGACAACGCCTATGAAAAGCGCAGCTGCCATTTCCATGATATGCATCGAGTTCCATGTCGTGGGTGAGCCACGAAGGAAAGTGCTAAACATATTGGGGAAACCGGGCATTGCCACTCCGAAGACCGTTCCGGACTCGGGTTGGTTCCAGTAGTCTTTCATGGTCAGACCATTTCGTCCCTGAATGGCTGTGCGCATCTTCTCGGATGGGTCGAGTGCTGGGTCAAACGTGAAACCTGTAGCTAGGATGAGGGCATCGATTTCAAATTCTGCCCCATCGAGTAGGATCCCGCTTTTGGTGTACCCGTCGAGACCTTTGCCATCTGTGTCGATGAGGGTCACGTTCGGTTTGTTGAATGCTTGGAGGTATTCGTCGTGGAACGAAGGCCGCTTGCACCAGCTTCCGTACCATGCTTGGAGCTTTTCAGCCGTGCTTTTGTCCTTGACTATATCCTCGACACGTTTGCGAAGTAGTTCAGTACGTGCAATGTCGATCGCATACAGCTCTTTGATATGCTCTTCAACATTGTCGGGGGTGACGAGCTTCGTATTGGAACCGAGGAAACCAGATCCGGCTGGAGTTTGTGTCCAGCCATCATCGATAATATCGGGACCAGCCCCTTTGCTCATACTCACGTATGCATCGTAGACAGTCCTCCGCTTTCGTTGCCAACCCTTCTCGCTCGTTATTTGGGCCCACTTCTCTGGGGTAGTTTCTACTTTGGCCACGTGCTCCCACGTACGACGGAGTCCTTTGCACAACGTAAACATGGTCCGCCCATTTCGCTAGCACGGGCACGATCTGAACGGCAGTTGCACCAATGCCGATGATCGCGACACGCTTTCCTCGGAGGTTCACAGGATCAGGCTTCTCTTGCGTACCACCGGTGTAATCGTAGTCCCAGCGAGACGAATGAAACACACGCTTCGTTCGATAAAGCTCATCCCACCCAGGAAGTTTAGGCAGTTTTGGTAAGATGAAAGGAGCGTTAGAGTGGAGGATAAAGTCTGCGTGAACAGTGAAAGTCTTGGAAGTGGACGGCTCACCGACCGTTCGTGTCAGTGTAATGACCCAGAGCTTTTTGTCTTCGTCCCAGATCTGCGAGTCAACGCTCGTGCATAATTGGCCCTTGATCCCGAAGTGGTCGACGCTTCGTTCGATTTGACCCCGGATCTCGTGGCCATAAGAGTATCTATGTCGAGGCTGATATCCAGTTTCCTCGAGGAAGGGGACATAGCAGTAGCCTTCGACGTCACACATGACTCCAGGGTAGCGATTGTAGTACCATGTGCCACCAAAACCTCCTGCAATATCGACGCATACAACATCTTCACGGCCGACCCCAGCTTCAATCAATCGTCCTGCAAAGACAACGCCATTGATCCCGGCACCCGTGATAAGATATTTGATCTTATCGCCGTCCTTGAGAGGAGGGTCCCGAACTCTGGGATCGTTGTAGTCGACCCAAGGATCTTTGGCAAGAGCTTCGAGGCTTTGCGATCGGACATCGACGTATTGACTGATGCCCGACTCTTTCAAGCGTTTGTTCTTTTCCAGTTCGTATTTGGTGTGCAGTGCTTCGCTGACACTGATCGTATCCGGAGGAGACATTGTATGTATTGTGATAAAGCGGTAGCTAGTGTGCGGCGAGAATAGGAGACAACTGTCGCAGTGTCAAGTGATGCGAGTTCCTCTCTGTGCGGGAGAAACCGTCCTTTATATCAACGTTGTAGCCATAAGACTAGTCGCCGAGCGCGATGGCGACTATTCTCAATTGCACAACGGATGCTCAGCTTCCAGCACAAGTATGCGCTATGGTTACTGCCTTCCCTGTTCCAGGTGGGCCAGGAGCCATCGAATCCTAAATGTATACACATGAGTTGGTGAAACGTATTGTCGCAGGGGCCATGGCTTATTTCCGATGAGCGTGTTGTGTGTTGGCTTCACCTCGATGCATAAAAAATGCTCAGCAATAAGCACAACTCTGGATCATGATTACTATTCGCCTATCGGACCTACTGCAGACAATCTGTATAGGCCGCGAGTTAGTAGGACTTGGCAGAGATATTGCGTGTTTCTATGCCTGTGGTCTCCACTCTTGCCAGGCCTCATGCTCGGGAAGGATACAAGTCGTGTCCGATGGTGAAGACATGAATCTGAGCTGGAGTATAGTCCGGATTGTCAGGTGTACTACTTTCCATTTATTAGCTTGGGAATAGCGTGTTGCATCGACAAGTGAATTGAAGTTGATCTCGGCGTTTAACCTTATCTCCACCGCCAGATATAGCTCCAGAGTAGTCATACCGGCATCCGCTCGCTGATCAAAAGCACCAAACATCAAAAGAAGAAAGAGAACTCCATTCGCCGGTTCCCAAAGAAACGCCATCGCCCTCGCCATCTCCAAACAAGAAATATACCGAAGGAGAGCGAATTCGGCCCGCTTTGGCATCCAGTTTCGCTCCGGATCCTCCTCCAATCCAATAGCGAAGAAGCTGAAGATGCCTCGACCTGAGAGATGGGGTTCCTCTGCCTTCCCGTATGTATCGTGGCGATTCACATATCTTCCGTTCCTGCCATCGCTGTCGCCTCTCTCAGTGCGAAAAGCCATTCGTGACCAGCCGTGAGCCTTCGTATCAAAGAGTCTTTTGAAAGTTGGTAACAGTGTGGATTGCCGGAAACTTCGTTATCATGACTAATTCTCACTCGCAACTCTCACTTTCACTCTCTGTGTGTGGTTGTGTTTGCGCCTTTTCTTCCCGCACATGGACTCTCTTTCTGGTAGCATGTGTATACTTCCTGTGCACAAGTTTTCGTGCAATCCAAACTCAAAAAAACAGAACAAAAGTGTGGCGCTCTTTTCTCACAACAAAATCAGGTAATTTGACGGGGCAATACCCGTCTCGCCACTCTCCTTCTTCGCTTGCCACCATCTTCCAGACACATCGCTGACTTCGAGAATTTCATGCTTGGTGAAGGATATTTCGTTGGCATCATCTGGGTTTGCTTCGTAGCTGTATATCGCTTTTGCTCGGTATGGATACTCTGTGGGCTGCGAGACGGAGCTGTCTGGTACTCCGGTTGTGTTGTTCGCGCTCATGCCGGAGGCGCTTGGCTCTGATCGTAGTGGTTGTTGTGGGTATCCCTTATTCTGCGCAGCGCCGGGATATCCGGTCATTGGGGAGGCTGTCTCGAAGCCTTGGAGGTTGTTGGAGTTGTATATTTGCGGCTGTTGCGCGTTCGAGTGCAGGGTCTCCGGTCGGTATGACTGCCGCATTGCCCTGCTGTTGCGGCTGGGGACGCGGTCCTTGTGGAGCGCGAAGGAGTCAAGTGTTTGGCGATGGCTTGCCTGCGGTTCGGCGCCAAAGTAGAACATCCATATGATCTGGGTCAAAGTCAGCAGATTGCAAAAGTCGAGATGATGAAGTCCAACATACGCAGTCAATTGACAGCAGAATGAAGCCCGCAGCCGCAGCCTCTTTGGCGGCTTCGGGGAAATAGATCAGCGCATTCACAGCGGAAGTTGTGAATACCAGACCAGCAGCCAGGAAGCCCGTCAACGCAATGCGGTAAGTGTAGATTACGTCCGCTCCCACAGCATATATGACCCCAATGATGCATACTAGCATGTATGCCAGACTCCACCAGGAGTAGTTTGGGAATGTAGAATTGATGTCGGCAATAATGGAGGCGACGAAGGCGATCATCCAACCAGCCTGTCCCATGTTAGTCCCAATGCACGGCATGCGCGCGCATTCACTCACTATGCCAATGCCTATGGATCCGAGCCAGAATGGATCACCTGCAATGTTGCCCAAGCTGAACCCTCGGCCCGCATTGTATCTGCCATGGCCGCCCATCTCCATCTTCTGCAGCGACGGCGAGTTGGTGCTGCTGCCGAAACTGGGCATGAATTACTGGAGTCGCGCGCGCGAAGGAACCGGGTTCAGCGAGTGTCGATAGTTGGGAGAGCGGTTCTGGTGGGCGGGTGAGGGCACGCGCGGCGGCTGTGCAGCGGTCACAAAGAACGTGGTCCGACTGCTCGCGCCGGGCGCCGGCGCTCTGGCAGTCGCGTGCTCGACGGGCGCGGGAGAAGAAATGGAAAGTCGTAAAAGGAGCGTGAGTCGTCTCGGTGTCGGTGGGCGTGTGTCGGTGGTGGGCGGTGGTGGTGCTGCAAGCGAGTGAGGGCGCGGCGGTCTCGTGCCTTTCCTTTCCAGCAGGCGGCGGGAGGTTGTCGGAGGCGCACGCAGGAGGTGTCGGGCGTGCGTGCGAAGTGGTCGTCGGTGGTCAGCGGTTGTCGCAGAGCAGAATCAGCGGCCGCAGCTTCCAGAGAGACATGAAACACGTTCAGGCGATGGCTCGATGGGAGGCTTGCGCGGCGGCAACTTCTCGTTCGCCAGACGCAGCGCACGAAGCCCGCTAAATTGCCTCCGGAGGTTCCCCAACCCTGCATTCTCCACCACCATCCATGCTCTGTCTTTCCCGGCAATACTTCGAAGAACGCAGATTGCGAGTCCAGACGCCCGTCCGCATGCCCTGCCCTCTTCTTCGGTCACCCACAACGAATCCTCCTCACACGCGCGTGCGATCGTCTCTGCATCGACACCACTCCACGTGCAGCGCCGCAACAGAGTTTACGCATGTCCCGCGTCCTCCCCTCCACCATGACGGAGAGAAGAGCCGGGGGTTTCAGCAATGAGTCTTGCCTTTCCACCCGGAAGAAGCAGTCTTCTGGCCATCTTCTCTTCGACGTTGCGCCCGCTGTACCAGAGTTCGCCGACCATACCCTCCGTACTGACCGCAACACACCCACCCATCGTATAGAGCGCCTTGTCGCGACACGAATCTGCCCTTGGCAGGTACGCCATGCAGCGAAATGATCCTTCACCACCAATCACGTCCAAATGACGGGACACCCGCGAGACCCCCCTCTATACTGCGGCTTGACTCGTGCAGCATGCCATACCACCGGACGTCCAAACACTTCATTGTGCGAGATCCCTGCTACACCACGAACCGTTCCGGTTCTCAATCCTGCAGCTGAAGGGACGAGATGAGTGGTTGACATTGCACCCTTCGCGGGAGCTACCATGTCCCATCACTGTCAACTCTGGCAGTTCTTCCACCCGACTGGTAAATACTGTCGCTCATGGCAGAGCCAGATTGCCACATCTCCATTGTGGAGAAGGGGTAAAGTCACGAGATTCTGAATAATTTCGATTCTTGATATCGTTATGAGATGCTCGTCAATACTGCAATCCTCAACAGACATGGCTGATCAGCCACTCTGCACACTCATGTGCACATGCTTGGAACGAGCGGCTTGCGCAACTTGCTTGAAAATCAGCTTAATTTGGCCAACCAGACCGGAGTCGGATCTCAACCACGCGACTAGATCTGCGCACGTGAATCGTGAACATGCAGCAACAGGCGATCACTCACCGTTGCTACACCACAGCATGCCTTCGTACACCTGCCCTTCAGCTGGCTTGCACCACACACATTGTCCAGACATTCACGAGAAGTACGAGATAGAACCGGATTGTGGTGCTCGCCAACCTGCTCCGCTAACAATCTCCTCACTTTCCGTCCGGTAGGCAGGTCTCCCTGAACGTCGGCATAAGCGTCGGATATCTTCAGCGTTTCACCTTGAGCCTAATCCTACAGTTGGCCGTGTTCTACTCGCGAAGCACACCAAGAGCAATGGCCATGAGGAGAAAGGCCCTCGATCGCTTTCGCTGCATGCACCGCATGCACCAGGTCATTTTCAGGATATGGTATTGCTACTTTCTCCTTTTTCAGAACCTGTAACGGGCATACCAGTCACCTCAGCTGGTCTTGCCAATAGCATCAATTGCAGCTTGCACCAACTGCTTGGTCTCCTCTTCCTTCACATCACCTCTAATATTATCCAATCTCTGTTGCCACACCTGCCACCTCGCAGGCGAATAACCTGTCCATCCCGCATCCTTATGAGCAAATCCACCTTTGGCCACTTTGCCTTCGAACGACTTTTGGTTCTTGCTGAAATTCAACAACGCCGAAGCAGCATATATGAACCAAACGCTTGCTGCTGCCACAGCAGGATCTGATACGTTCTCTTCCTCAAGAGCGTCTCGAATTGTCCAGATGGCGAAGAGCGAAAGGTCGGGACTATTGTTCGCCTTATCCTGTAATTGATCGACGAGCGTGGCGACGAAGGCATTGACGTTTATCCATCGCTGCTTCTCTTCTGGGGGAGCATTGTCTTCAGCGGCTGTAATCGATCAGCCAATCATCCTAAATCTCGAAAGCTATACACTGCTTTCCTCTCATCCACAATGTCGATTGAACTTACGGAAATTCCACGCATCTCTCACAGCCCATCCAAATGTCGGCAGATCCTGCCACACTTTCATATCTTGCACTGTGCCATACGAGCTATCAGGCTGTTGTCCATCTGCTCGTTTCTGCGACAAGCTGACCAGAAACGCAGCCAAAGCGGATCGACCACTTTCTCCATGAGGTGTAGCTGCTGCTCTTGTGATGATGGCTTTCCAGCCAATGTTCAACTCTTCTTCTACCTCGTCTGGTGCCTCATTTGATTGCAGCTTTTGCTCGACGGGGTCGCAGAATCGTTGCAGAGGGCTTGCTTCGGCGGCGTTGGTGATGAGGCCTTCGAGGGCGGAATATTGGGTGGATTGCCGTACTGTTTCGTTGGCTACGAGGCCGGATTTTTGAGGCATGTTGTGTAATGGTTTGGTCGATGTTGATGGATGACGTTGTTGCTGAAGCTGTGCTGTGAATGTTCTCGGAGCTCCAGTGTTCGATGCTGATGTTGTTACTCTTCGCAAACTGGTAAGAACTGTCGCTCTCATCCTCCCTTTCACATGCAGGACAAGATATCAATGACGTCTAAAAGTGCCCGCCGAGCAGGTTGCACGCCTGCCGACACAAGCACGAGCACCACGTCCGACTTGTCATCCAGAATGCAACAACGGGCGGCGCTCGCCTCTCGCCTCGGCGAAGTGAAACGCAACCTCTCGACGAACAGCATCGCAGCACCCGCGCACACCTCCAGCTCCGTGCCTGCAGCAGCGCAACAACAACCAAGGCAGCGCTGCTGCACGAATGAGATCTTGGGAGCAATAGGGCAACACCATCCGGAAGCTCCTTCTGCATCTGGGCAAACGCGCAAATTCCCCATGTCGATCTTGGCTCCAAACCTCACATCTTTCCTGCAACATCTCCGAACTCTTCGATGTCCTACTGGACGACGCCCTCACCTACCGTAACATGATCGACCCTTTTGCAGCGCTTCCGTCCGAGACACAGCAACGAGCGCGTTGCCCGCTTGTCCAAACGCGGCCCAAGAAGCTGACATCACTTGTGCCCATGTGCGCCAATGCTCAATGCTGTATGGTCTTATCTCCCCAAGCTCTTTCTCAGGTCAATTCAACGTAGCATTACTCGCTGCATTCTGACCTTCCCTTCCAAGCTATGCAGGCCTTGGGGACATCGCCTAAATTGTCGATCACTACAGTACTATCGTGACTTTGCAGTCTACTGCCTTTCACGCCAGCTGACTGGCTGTTTCGGTGCAGCAACGAAACATTGCTCATGCCGCTCGTACTCTGGATCAGCGGTCGTGCAGCTATAGCTTGGCAGCGCTGTCCGCCGTGTCCTATGTTCCGCCATGCGATAGGGAACGTGGTGCGCTGCTTCAGCTCGACTTGGCTAGTCGTCCGCGAAGTGATAGACGCTGCAAAATAGTGTTAGCGAAAGCGACAAGATCAAACGGTATAAGTACAAGATCTCCAACTCCCCTCATCAACAGCCTCTCTAGGAGACAAGCAGCAGAAACCTCACCCAGACATTCCCAAGTCGTCCAGCCGGAGCAGCCCAGCCCAGGCAAACTCGCCTCTCACTCAAACCACCTTCGCTCGTCAAGTACCATATAAAAAAAAGCCAAAATGCAACTCACATCCTTCATCACCACCGCTCTGCTCTTCGCAGTCAGCACCGTCTCCGCCCCAACCGCAGCCCCAGCCGAGCTCATCGAACGCCAATCCGCCACGCGATGCGGTAGCTTCTCCTACTCCTCCGGCGCCGTCAGCGCAGCCTTGAGCCAAGGCTACAGATACTACCAGAACGGCCAACAAGTCGGCAGCAACGACTATCCTCATCAATTTAATAACCGTGAAGGTACATATCTCCCTGACCCACTTGATACACATTCTTCTTTCGATGGAAACACTTTTCTTCTCTCTCGTGCGTTTTGCGCTGATCATCTTCTGAAATTCTTAGGTTTCAACTTCGCTGTCTCAGGCCCATACCAAGAATTCCCCATCCTGCAGAGTGGGAGCGTTTACACTGGTGGTTCGCCTGGTCCAGACCGTGTTGTGTTCAACACTGGAGGACGATATGCTGGTGCCATTACTCACACTGGAGCTAGCGGGAATAACTTTGTTGGATGCTCCGGTACTTCTACATAGACTTCGTGTCAGTCAAGGGGGTTTGATTGATGATTTCGGTCGCTGGAGGATATATTTGCATCTCCGATGAGAAGGATGAGGAGAATTTAGAGCTTGGTATGGCTGGGTGAATTTGGCATGTCTGCGGCTGGACGTGTCTTGCTCTGTTGGAGCATTGCTGGGAATTGAGGATAGATGCATGAGATGAGCGTATTATTTAAATGGCTAGCTCACGCTCATGTCCTACTTTGCAAACTCTCAAGCTCGGTAATCGTGTTCATGCCACAAGGTGAGATGTAGTTCTCAGGCTACAACGAGAAGAAGAAGTATACCATCAACTTTGTGCTTTTGCCGATAGTATGTATGTACTACTCATCTACAGCATACGTCTTTTCTCATTCACATCATCGTATCATCATACCACTACAACTGCCCATATGTAATCACATCAGACATATCCTCCTACTCATTCCATATCTTGTATCCATTGTCAATCTGGCAAAGCTTATGCAGCAATACCAATGACACCGCACGCTGGACGACCACCAGCGTTACCAGTCTTCTTGCTCTCAGCGTGTCCACCCTTGCCCAAATCATCAGTGCCAGCGTGCACAACAACGGTGCGGCCGAGAACGCTCTCTGGACCGATCAACTTGATGAGCTTGTCCTGGACAGAGCCCTTTGCGTTGCCCTGGCCATCGGTCTTGAAGTTTCCGAGATCGCCGACATGGCGCTCTGAATCCTCTGGTGCGCCGTGTTCCTTGTTGTGTGGGTTGACTAGTGAGAGAAGCTGTCAGCCGAAGGCTATCTCATGATTGAATAGATAGGGTAGAACTCACAGTGAGGACCAGCACTAGTGCAGCCATTGGTGTTGTCGCCAAAAGCGTGAACGTGCATACCACGCTCAGCGTTGGCGTCGTGGCCACAGATATCCCATTCCACCGTCGTGGCCGAACCCTCGTTCTCCTGAGTGAAGGTGACGGTGCCCTTGATGTTGGAATCACCACGGAGGACGGCAACTATGATGAAGATGACATATCAGCACAGCACGTTCAAAATTTGTGACATTGATGGTTTCTCGGGCCCCTCGCCGTGAGAGCTGCCACTTGCTGACGCAGCTCTCCGCGCAACGCACACGCCCGTTCATTCACCTTGATGAACAAACCCGCAGCGTGCGTGCACCGAATGAGGAGTGACGGCAAAAAACCTGCTCATTCTTGCGATGACTAGCTCCACCAACCCCCGGCATTGGGCGAATGAGAGACTGGTACGCTACTCGACGTACCTGCTTTGACCATTGTGGCGGTGTTTTTGTTGGTATATATTCGGGATTGGAGCTCCTTTGTGATGAGTTTCTGGATGAGTCGATTGTTCTGTGTTGGGGAAAAGATTCAAAGGCAGACAGGAAAGTGTTGCAACAGCTCGGACGATGGAGGGGAAAGCGCGAACCCCACCTCGCCATGACGTGCCCTGACACAACCGATCGCGGCCGTGAGATGCTCGCTGTGGACATGCCTGATTTGAAAGCGAATTGGCCAAGTCGGACATTTTAAACGCGGATACAGTCCGAAAGTGATTTCCTTTCTTTCTACAGCACAGCTTTGATGGGAGTATTCAGGTGCATTTGGGTATTTTCATTCATACGCTACAAAAAGGCATTCTTAATCTCGTTAATGCATGTGGCCCTAAGTTCCCAGTTACTCTTCTCACCCCGCCATGTTCCAATCTATGCAGCGTTGATCTTCTCCTTGAGGATATCCTTGAGCGTGACTGCGTCAGCTGCAAACTTGCTGATACCTTCAGACAGCTTGTGCACGGCCATGGTGTCCTCGTTGAAATCAAAGCGGAATGCTGGCTCGTCCTTCAAGTAGCTCTTCTTCTCAATGTCGAGTTTTCCCGCCTCTTCCGAGGCGAGCTTCTTTGGCACAGAATCAGTGCTGTTGTAGAGCTGCTCGAGGAGGTTTGGAGCAATGGTCAAGTAGTCGCAGCCAGCAAGCTCGGTGATCTCGCCAATGTTGCGGAAAGATGCTCCCATGACAATGGTGTTGTAGCCGAACTTCTTGTAGTAGTTGAAGATGTGCTGCACCGACTTGACACCTGGGTCGTTTTGCGCGTTGTACTCCTGCTTGGTGTTGGCCTTGTACCAGTCGAGGATACGGCCGACGAATGGAGAGATGAGGAAAGCGCCAGCCTCAGCGGCGGCAATGGCTTGCACGAGAGAGAACATGAGGGTAAGGTTGCAGTTAATGCCGTGCTTGCTCTGGAGCTCGTGGGCGGCCTGGATACCCTCCCATGTCGATGCAAGCTTGATGAGCACGCGAGACTTGTCGATTCCTTCCTCCTTGTAGAGCTATTACCACAGTCAGCATTGTCTTGCGCACATCTTACTCCAAGATCGCGTACCTCAATGATGTGCAGAGCCTTGTCAATGGAAGCCTGCTTGTCGAAAGAGAACTTCGCATCAACCTCAGTCGACACCTTGCCAGGCACAATCTTCAGGATCTCCTTGCCGAATTGCACGAGGAGGTTATCTAGTGTGGCATCGACCTGCTCGTCGATGTTCTTGCCGTGCTTCTTTCCATATTGAACAGCCTCGTCAATGAGCTTCGCGTACTCTGGCTTTTTCGAGGCGGCGAGGATCAACGATGGGTTGGTGGTGGCATCCTGTGGCTTGTACTTGCCAATGGTAGCAAAGTCACCAGAGTCGCAGACGACGGTCTGTGAGTTTCCATCAGCTTCGAGTCATTCATATGCCGACGAATGCGGCGGTGGAGGAAAGCGGGGAACGTACGGTGCCAGAGGCCTTGAGCTGATCGAGGGAAGAAGACATGATTGCAGTGTGTGTGGTCGTCCAAGTCGTAGTCGTGGTAGTTGAGTTGAAGTTGTTGTTGGTGTGAGTGAGATCAAAGATTTTGTTGAGCCTCCGCTGAATGTTTTGGAGGTGGAGGGGTATTTGCCAGCCTGGAGACCCTGCTTCGCTGTTGCCACGGGATGACGCTACAGTGGATGCTTAGCAAGACCTGACGAACAACGCCGGCTGCAATACGGACAAAATATTCTGTCTGTTCGGTGTCACGACTATGATGTCGACTGTCTTTCATCCAGACCGGCGCTTGATCACTGCTCAACATATATTTCTCCAATCGCTCACTGACTTCCGCCTTGTCGGAGCAGAGTAGGAAGCCGCATCCTCATTCGCCGACGCGTGCCCGAAACACAGAACAGGCACGGATAGGCGGCAGCCATCTCTCGCCAACACTTCTGCTGCTGACTTGCTTCTCATCTCCGATGCACATCAACCTGGCGTTGCACAAGACTGCATCCAATTCTCTCGCCACCAGCAACGCATCCGAGCGTGCCGTAACAATGAAGGCGTGAGCGTGTTTGTTCCGCCGTTGCTGGAAGCCACAGGCTAAAGTGACCATTGATTCCGATCGGCTTCTGCCGGTCTGCGCTTCTTTCTTCAGTCTTTGGGGGCCATTGGAGGACTTCAAATCGCTCACCTCCACGCTTTCTCAGCGACTCCCGCGGGAGAGAGGGTCACGGCATAGAGTCGGAGCATGCTGTCAGACCAGCAACAACAAGAGTGCGGACCAGAACAGCTCGGTTGCACTCACGGCCGCGGCTCCGAAGCCAGCCAGAAGCTTCAACAAACCCGCAGAAGACCGCGAGTCCAGTAGCACAATTCAGTCATGCCATTGCAAAGTGATGATCGCACTTCGACGTGAACATCGCGATAACATCTACTACACTGTCCAGTCCACCATGTTCTCAGCTTGCTGTCCCAGGCATAACCTTCTTAATCGGTACTGGCGGACTTCGGCAACGCAAGCCGCTCTGTAGACCGACCCAATGCCTTCCGCAAGAGTCACTTCAGATGGCGAACAACCGACAACAATAACAACAACTGATCAGACCTCAACAAACACCCACATCTGCCCCAGCAAGACGCGTGACCAATTCTAGAAGCATAGCGGCATATGAATCTCACGCCGTGAAAATCGCGAAGCAGTGACATAGCACAACATGTCCATCAAATCTGTGGTCCAGCTCGGAGCCGATGGCAATATAGGGCCCAGCGTCTACACGGCTCTCAAGGACAATGGCTTCGACGTCGCAGTTCTGAAACGCAAGTCATCGAAGTCAAAATCAAAATACCCAAAAGAAGCCTTCGTATCCGACGTATTCGAAGTCGAAGAATTAGTCGAAGTGCTCAAAGGCCATGACGCAGTCGTCATTACTATCAACGGAAACCAAGTAGACATCCAAAAACGCATCGCAGACGCAGCAGTACGCGCCGGCATCAAACGTAAGTATCTCTACAACACCTTCTCCCACAAACCAGAGAGCTCACACGTACTCTATCACAGGCCTCATCCCCGCCGACTTCGGCTCCGTCGACTCCTCCAGCCCCCTAACCCAAGACCTCGTCCCCCTCTACCGCAACAAATCCGCTCTCCGCGAATACCTCATTTCCCTGGCGAAGGAGAATCCCACTTTCACCTGGACCAGTCTCGTCTGCGGCCACTTCTTCGACTGGAGTCTCGATTTCCTCCACATCTGGTATCCCACCCGATCCATGGACATTCTCGACTCCGGCGACGTAAAATGGTCCGCATCATCTTTCGCTCAAGTCGCATTAGCCACAGTTCGAATTCTTCAAAGACCAGAAATCACAGCGAATCGAATGATTTATGTGCAGAGTTTTTGTATTTCGCAGAATGAGGTTCTAGGAGCTTTTGAGAAGGTTACGGGGGAGAAGTGGAATGTGAAAAGGTTGGATTCGGAGGAGTATAAGAATGAGAGGGTGAGGAAGAGGGATGAGGGGAGTAAAGAGGCGATTGAGGATTTGGTGTGGTTGTTGGGGGCTATCGATGCGAATTGGGAGGGGAGAAAGGATTTTGCGATGGAAGAGTTGGGGCTGGAGAATGAGGATTTGGATTTTGTGGTTGGGAATGTTGTGGAGGGGTTGGAGAGGGAGAAGAAGGAGACTGCTTGAAGAGACTGTCTTTTTCTTGGCTTGAGAATGCGTAGCGATAGATCGGTCCTGCTATGCTCGTCTTGTCTTCCAGTTGTGTGCATGCTGTTCGGAACTGAATAGAAGTTTACTCGATATGTCGTTGACTTTGCCTTTGTTTCCGTATGCGGCGGAACTACTCATGGCATATCCGCGACAGGTCGGTATGCCGAGTCGTTCGCTGTTGCAAAACTTCCACGTTCCGTTTCCGCGGTGTTTCAATGGGATCCCTGACCGGCAGCCGGGCATAGCTCGTAGTTGTGAGTTTGTTGGACCTTCAAATAGGTTCGTTCACATTCGCGGTTGCAAAGCTCAAGGTATCGCAAAGGCGTGAACATCGGCTCGTACATGACAAGTATGTGGCCGACCATTTCGGAAGTCGCGAAAACGCTCTCATGACTCGTTCCGTGTCGGTTCTCCGCGGCCTAGTTTCACACCTACTCGGTCGTATGCATCGTGAAATTCGGCGCGACAAGGACTTGACTTGCAAGCTCGTGACCTGGTTGTTGGAGGATATACCTTGCAGTATTTGCTAGCGCTAGTTGATTTTAGTATGTAGCATCTGCAGACTTTTGGCGCGCAGTCTGCGATGCTGATGTCACCACCGAGATAAGCCCCAGGACTTTGTCGAGTTTACCACTACTAGACCTCGTAGTAGAAGGCGCACTCGTGGGCATGTCAGAAGCGTCGCTCTGACAGGTGTATCTGCAGAAATTCTGCGAAACATCGGATTCTCGGGTAATTTGTATCATTATAGCCTCGACGCTTCACCCGACATGCGACCTCGCGATCATGAAGTGTTGACGAGACTGTCGTCGTTGTGTTTGATCATAGTATCGTACATTTCGAGCCGCCTCTGTCTCTGCGGCCACGATCGCGATCGTGATGATCCCCGTTCTCTCGATGCTTTCGTCTGCGCTCTCGGTGTCTTCGATCCCCATCTTCCGGCCTTGCTTTTGCTAAATCTTTCCTGATGATCTGCCTGCAGACATCTATGAAGACTTCGTTGATGTTCGTTGCTCTTCGTGCGCTCGTTTCGTAATATGGAATGTTGCCCCAGCTCTGTGACAGCTGGAATGCTTTTGCTCGTGACACTGCTCGATCTTCCTCGAGGTCGGATTTGTTGCCTACCAGGACAATGGGAAACGACGGATCGTTTTTCGTTCGTACGATTTGCTCGCGGAGCTCGACGAGTTCGCGGAGGGAGGATGCGGAGGTTATGCTGAAGACTAGCAGAAAGCCCTGGCCGAGTCTCATGTACATGTCTCTGGGAGATCGTCAGTAAAGGCTGCGCTGCACCAGTTCGCATAGGTGTTTGCATACCTCATTGCAGCTGTGAAACGTTAGCCGCTGCCTTGTGCTGATCATCAATCAATATGGATACTTACTGAATTGCTCTGTGCCCGCAGTGTCCATGATCTCCAGGACCACATGTCTGCCGTCGACGTCGATATGCTTGCGATATGAGTCCTCAATCGTTGGGTCGTATCGTTCGACGAACACGCCCTGGACGAATTGCACTGCTTCTGGTTAGCGCCGAGGACGTTGCGCGATGATGGCAGGCTCACTGGTCAAGCAGCTCTTGCCTACACCGCCCGAGCCCAGCACGGCGATGTGGTATTCTCTCTGATGCCCTGCCCGAGACATGATGCATTGGGTGCTGGAGAGGCTGTCTCTGCTGGCACCGTGAGGTTCTGTTCAGCACCACGCGTGCGTATTCGGGACGACCGTCTGGTCGAGGTGCGTCGGTCGCACAGAAGTGTATGCTGCAGCAGCTGCACCACGCCTGCAGGCCGCTATGCAGAAGAGGACCGACTTGCAGTCCAATGTGACACGAGGATGAGGGCGCGGAGGCGGGTTCGTGCGGCGTGGTTGGTCGCAGCAATAGAGGGATACGGCAGCAGCAGGACGTGGAAGAGGGCAATGATGGTGAGAGAAGTGGCCGCTCTTTGTGTAGAGTGCAGTAGCTCGGGAAGCCATTGAGTCGCGTTCCATGGCAGCGATCTAGGAGGATTGAGTTAGGGTGCCTCTTGCGGCGCCGACGTGAGGGCTTCCCTGACAAGGACAAGACAGGAGGAGGCTATTTGTCTCCATGTCGTGCCTCGCTTAGGAAGCTAGCAGCGCGACGCATTGAGCTGCGCCGCCGATGCCCGTCGGCGTCTGTCGCACCTGCAACAGTCTCGAACGGCTAGATTCAGCTTCCTGGTGCATTTTTGCTGGCTGTGCCGCACCTCATTCGCTGCCCGCGCACCTATCGGGTTGCGCAGCTGCGTCGAAGTGGTTGGAAAGCCTGTAAAGCGGTCCAGTCACAGGCCTGCTGCCCGCCGCTCGTTGAGCTGGACTAGCAGAAGCGGGCAGCGGCGCAACAGCCACGCGCAACCCAAAGCCGGATGGCACCCGACAGTATGGCCCTGGGACGCTGCTGTATGTGGACAATCAACAGAGGGCTGTCGCTCGCGCGTTTTCCGCGTGGCCGACGCCAACAACCACATCTTGACGGATCATCATACAATCCTGCAAGCCACCATGGCCGCTATGCGACTGCAGATCTCGTTCCCAGACCGCAGGACCCTAAGCCTACGTAGCCACGGCCGCCAGTTCGCGCACACACTCTCATCATCCACGTCACCGAGGTGCGGGCGGCGGGCGCTCTCTGCTCCAATGCTTCTGCAATGGCAAAGATGAGCCGATCGGCCGTCAGAGCATCGGCCCATGGGCCGGGAAGCCGATACGCTGACTTGAATCATGGACAGCACCCTTAAGCCACGGCTCAGACTGCCGCGTCTATCGACCCTGTCTTTTGAGGCCGTTGATTAGTGTACAGCTGCTTGCAATGATGTCTTCTCGTCCATGTTGCACCATCGGACCGGGCCGAGACGAGTGCCAAGCCCGTGCTGCGATGCCCTGCTTCCAGCGTCGAAGACACCTCACGCATTGTAGCACGCCCGCAGCTCGGAATTTAACGCGATGCGCCTGTCACTATTTGGCGTGGCCACGCTGCTCCTCAGATCGACGCAGGCAATCTTTGCCGATGAGGCTTGGGATGTCGATTATCACCATCCACTGCTAGGCCTACCAAAAGAGGAGACCACACTGTTCCATCAGCCAAATCCCGCGTCCAAAGCATCCCTCATCTACACTCTTTCCGAAGAAGGCGTAGTCGGAGCCGTCAACCCGCGAGATGGCTCGCTAGTCTGGCGCCAGTCACTGTCTCGAAACTCTTCGGATGCCGGTTTCTTGCGCGCTGGCTCAGGTCAAGATATCGTTATTGCTGGAGCTGGCCACCAAGTTTCCGCATGGAGCGCTGCTGATGGCCGACTTGCCTGGAGCCGAGAATTTGAACATGAACTCAGAGATCTGGAAATTTTGGAGCTCAGTGATGGGAGAGAAGTCGCAACTGCCAAAGACGCCATTGTTCTTACGGGCGGCGAGCGTCCTGCAGTTCATCGCGTCGATGGATCATCAGGTGATGTGAAATGGACGCACAGACTCGAAAGCGGAGATGAGCCTTATCAGCTGTCTGCTTCATCCACCGAGGTGTTCGCGATCCAGCTGCACAAGACGATGTTGGGATACATCAAAATAAAGGTGGCCGCTTTAGATCCTGTCACGGGCCGCAAGATCGATGAGCATGCATTGAGTTCGGAAAGCGAGCTAGCATCAGCAGACGCAATTATCTCGGTCGGCGCTAACTCCGCGTCTCCCATCATCGCGTGGACCGATTCTGCATACACCGTGCTCAAGGTCAACATTGTCGGAACGAAAGCAGTAACGACCTTCAACATCGAAAAGCACGACGATCAGGCTGTGACCCGGGTTCGTCTTCACGCGCCCTTTCACACGACTGCTGTCGCGCATTTCTTAGTGCATTTCGAGACAGAGGGTTCGCATTGGGCAGAGGTGTACCACATTGACCTTGCCAAGAACAAAATTGCAAAAGCATATTCTTTACCGCGAGTCGGTGGACAAGGCGCATTTTCGACTAGCAATCTGGACGCCAATGTCTACTTCACCCGCATCACGAGCAGCGAGGTCGTCACAGTGTCATCAGATTCCCATGGCGTTCTTGGTCGCTGGGCGCTCGGTGACCTGGCAGTTGGTGCTGTACCCGGTGAAATAGTGACGCCGGTACATGCGGTGTCCGAAGTATCTGTCAAGGCAGGCGAAGTCTCCGCAGTCCGTACAGCTCTGCTTGTGTCGACCGGAGACTGGGTACTCATTCGAGGTGGCACTCCCGCGTGGCAGAGACCAGAAGCACTCGCATCGACAATCTCAGCTACGTTCGCCACCACAGCACAGGTGGAGTCATTCGCACATGAGCTCGAGCTGGAGGCTCACTCCAACTTTGTCAGTGCTTACATTCATCGGGTACAGCGTCACATCCGAGACTTGAAGCACTTGCCCGAGTTAGTAGCCAGCTTGCCTCTGAGACTCCAAAACGGCATTTTCGGTACCACTGCAGAGAGCGTCAGCCACGACGTCTTTGGGTTCCATCAAGTCGTCGCATGTGCGACTAAGAATGGCAGAGTGGTGGCAATTGATGCTGCGTCGGCCAACAGAATTCTTTGGAGCAAGGACGTTGCGCACCTCAAGAACGGAGAAACATGGCGGCCCACGTTGGAGACTGGCGCGAATGGAGCAGTTGTTATCACTGTAGGGGATAGCCCTCCACTCGTGGCCTTGAACGCTACCAACGGAGCAGTCGTTGCCGATCCTGGAGGCGCCAGATCTCCACCTCCAGAAGCCGATGCCATCAGATTTGGCCTCCAAAAAGACGGCTCCCTGACAGCTTCTAAATCTGGGCTGTCTGCAGATGGTGCACTATGGCGATTTGTTCCGCCCAAGAACGAGCGAGTGGTCACCTTGGTGCCCAGGCCTGTCAACGATCCGGTCGCTTCCATTGGTAAAGTGCTAGGCGACCGAAGAGTGCTATACAAATACCTCAGCCCGAACGTCGCTTTGCTTGTGACAGCCAATGATGCCGCTCGAAGCGCCACTTTCCACGTCATTGATACAGTGACGGGTGCTACGCTGCATGCCGATATTCAACACAACATCGACTTGGCCGAGCCAATTCCTGCGATCATCACGGAAAACTGGTTTGCCTATTCTTTCACTGCCGAGTCGGCGGATAACACTCCAAAGGGCCACCATTTGGTAGTCGGAGAGCTATTCGAATCATTTGTTCCGAACGACAGAGGACCACTGAGCGAGAAGACCAATTCATCGAGCTTGCAACAGCCACCGGAGCCTTTCGTCCTCAGCAAGTCGTATCAGATTCCAGAAGCCATCAGCAAATTGGCCATTACGAGAACTCGACAGGGTATCACGAGTCGTCAATTGCTTGCGGTCCTGGCCGATTCGAGCTCGCTCGTCGGCGTTCCCTATCAGGTACTTGACCCTCGTCGTCCAGTAGACCGTGAGCCTACGAAGGACGAGCAGATGGAGGGTCTCGTCAAGTATATCCCCACCATCGAGTTCGATCCGAAGTGGTACTTGAACCACAAGCGGGAGTTACTAGGCATCGCGAACGTTATCACAAGTCCGGCGTTGGTCGAAAGTACTAGTCTCATCTTCGCCTATGGACTTGACCTTTTCGGGACACGGCTCACGCCTAGTTCTAGCTTTGATGTCCTCGGCAAAGACTTCAACAAGTTCCAGATGCTGAGCACTGTTGCAGGACTTGCTATAGTGACTTTCGTCGTGGCACCTCTAGTAAGCTCTCCCCCTCTCTGATACCAGGACCATACTAATTGATTATAGGTAACCCGGAAGCAAGTCAACCAGAGATGGCAGTTCGCTTGAGCATTCATGACCATTCCGATGAATGCGAAATACTGCAGACATATTTGCACTGCCTCTTTTCTGCTGCAATACCTTGGAAGACTGAGCACTGCTTGTGCATACCGCAGCCCGTCCAACGTGTCTTGCATGATTGCGTACGCAATACAGTTTGCACCACGGCCGATCTCTTGACGCGTCTGACTAATGCGACGACTTTGTCATCCTGTATTCGTCCAGCCGCTTACAATAGATTCGTACATCGGCCTCGGAACAGCGCGAGACTATCTCATTACAGCTTGGCGCAAACACAGCAAAATGGAGCGCGCCGAGATGTCCAATGAACTAATCCAAAATATACGTAGATGATAATTGCCGAATGAAACTTGTATGATGTGGATACTCGCTAACCCCGCTACATCCGTCCCACCTCACATTGACGGCATCTTCCAATGCCACATACCACATGCCACATGCCACTTACCAGACGTCGCGGACTATAAGTACTAATCCTCGCAACTCAACTGCCTCAGGAATCCACAACCACACGAAGCCACCGAACCAGTAATCATGACCGACCAAACGAAATACACCGCAAAGCTCAAAGCCGCAAAAGTCCTCGTCATTGGAGGCTCATCAGGTAAGCCTTTCCTCTACTGCTGATTCCAATACCAAGCTTCCCTACTAATACTCCGCATCAGGAATTGGCTACGCCGTCGCCGAAGCTTCAATCGAAAATGGCTGCACTGTGATCATCTCGTCTTCCAATCCCGATCGCGTTCAGAAAGCTGTTCAGAAAATCCAAGCTGCATATCCTTCTGCCAAAGACCGTATCTCAGGCCATGCTTGTAATCTCGGCGACGAAGCGACCCTGGAAAGTAATATCAAACAGCTCTTTGAGAAGACTGGTAAAGGAATCGATCATGTGGTGAGTACGGCTGGGGATAGTTTGGCGATGATTAAATTGGAGGATCTTGATATTGAGAAGATTAAAAAGGCTGGTGCGTTCATCTTGATATTGACTTGTCTGGTAATACACTTGCTAACGAAGGATATCGCAGGTCTCGTCCGCTTCTTCGCTCCCCTCTTCATCGGCAAAATCGCACCAGCATACATGAATGCCGGCCCCTCCTCCAGCATCATCTTAACAACCGGCGCAGTCTCCGAACGTCCCATTCCCAACTGGGCTCTCGTCAACTCCTACGCGACAGGTCTGCAAGGTATGACGCGAGGTATGGCATTGGATTTGGCTCCGTTGCGAGTGAACGTTGTGAGCCCAGGGCCAGTGGACACGGAACTCTGGGCGGGTTTGGGTGAGGAACAGAAGGAGAAAATATTTGCGGAGACGGTGAAGAAGTTGCCGACGGGGAAGGTGGGGAGGGTGGAGGATGTGGCGGAGAGTTTTGTGTATTTGATGAGGGATTGGAATGTTACGGGGGCGATGGTTAGTACGAGTGGTGGGTCGCTGTTGGTTGGGTAGAGAGGAGGAGAGGGCAGGATGGAGATTATGTGAGTGTTGTGAATGGATTGTGGTCTAAGCGGTGTTGACTTTTAGAATGGCAGGGGTGCTCCACTTTGAAAACGAGCTTCTACAACAAACGATCCGTTCCGTGCTACCGCCCAGACTCATTAAAGCCTCTCACTTCGCATTCCGACTTCTCCTTCGTTTCCCCACACACTGACAGCTCTCGTACGACATCATGTCTTCTGCTTCTGAGTCTGACCCCATCAGCACTAATCAAGGCATTGATAAAAGAGATCAGAGTACTCCAAGCTGAAAATGCAAGACTGAGCGATACACGAGACGTCGCAAGCCATGGAGGACAAGCAGCGTCAGAAGACAGTTTCGAGGGACAAAGTGCCCGAGAACAGACCGTGGAGGAACGTGCCGCGCTTAATCACGCCGCAGAAGCTACAGCGCACATTCTGCGGCTGCCATCAGAGATCTTGGACTCAATCTTCTTTCGACTGTCTGAGAATAAGTCATTCATTTCTGCCTGTCGCCTGGTATGCCATCTATTCAAGGATCTGAGTTCGCCATACCTTATCACGTCAGTGACATTCTCACGCCGCATCAAAGTCGCTCGCAAATTAGCCGAGGTTCTGAAGCACGACTACTTCCGAAAACATGTCACGGAGCTTGTCTGGGATGCAAGCAGGTGGGACGAACGTTATGTGCTAAATTTTGATGCTTATTATGAAAGTGGGTTGGCTTCAGGTCGTTCCTTTCACGACGCTGAAGCTGACGCGCAGCGTCGTGAGTGGAGGTCGTTCTGGAACATCCAACCGTATATCGCGGGCGTAGGCCCCACTTCGTTCGAAGAAGTCTCGCCCAACGACGATGATCACTACAATGCTGCTGTACAGAATTCTCATCATCTTGGCCAATACCAATACACTCGGTCCTGGCTCACGCAACAGGCAATGGAGAAATGGACTATGCAATCAAGCGTGGCGTTGCAATGTGTCGATCGGCTGCCGAAGTTAAGGAGCATCATATATACAGATTATCGCTGTTTGGCCGAACCGGACGATACAGATTACAACACATTTTGCCAGCGGACCATGGGCAATGCCGCACCACCACGTCATTTGGGAGAAGTCGAATACGACGATGGCCTTCTGTATGAAGACCTTGAATGGTTATTATACTATGTTTCAGAATACAGCCTGGCAGGATAACGGCATTTAAAATCGGCCACAACCCCTTTGTATACCCTTTGAGCACATCAAAACATGAACCGTTACCGCAATGTGATAATGCTCAGGTGATTTTGCATCGACACCTAGATTGGATCGACGACGAAGGAATTATTCCCGCATTCAAGTCCTTGCGCGAGCTGCGATTACCGCAAAGGTTCGTTAATTCGCTGACCGGACGTTCTGAAGGCGTCGAGCACACGATACTCAATTCAAAGGTGCCAAAGTTGCTAGCGGCATGTACACAGACCCTCGTCAGATTGACTTATGCCGCGGAGGACATAGTTACTTGGGAAAACGTCGATGGCCGACCATCACGTTGGAACAGCGCCCTGGGCGGCGAAAACGCTCTAGAGTCCATACTCTGTCCGCTAGCTTTTGAAAAGCTAGCCTATCTCGACCTTCGCGGCTGGGAGATTGATCTCAGATTCTGTACATTTCTGGAGCGCCACAAGAATACGTTGAAACAGGTCCGGCTGGTTGGGAACCTCGTCAGAGACGTTCATTTTGGCGCAGAGTTCTTGCTGGCTAACTGGGCTGGCTCAAACCTTGCTTTGGAGGGAGTTGCAATCGATAATTTCCCAATATACTTAGTGCAAGAAGCCAAAGAAGATGGCTCTTACCCAGAGGATCCTGGTCCTCCACCTCACTACACAAGGTCTCAAAAAGAGTTGACCGAACAACTGTGGCTTTCTGGAAGGAGAAATTGTCTCGAGAACATAGTTGTCGAGATCAAACCCTACCAGACGAGCGACGAGAAGAGAAAATTGACGTGGAGGAATGCTGAGATCTGGGCGGATTAGACGATAGCAGATTGTCGAGATTGGACTGTTGTAACATTTGATGAGCTCGCAATTCAAACTAGATGGACTCACTCGTTAGGCGCAAGACGTCGCGCGTGTCCACTGGAGCTACTGCAATCAAGTCGCGAGAACGACTCATAATCTGTCTGTCTCGGGATACAATTCACTCTATCCGCCATTGGATCTACGGTACACAAAGCTCTCGGAAGGCAGTACATCTCGTTGCATCTCAAACAGCTCTCTGCGGCGGTACTGCGCCGTTTCGCTAGCCCTAGCAGCAGAGAACTCCTTGCCACTTCGGAGGGAGGCTGGTACTTCGCGATTGCTTTATCAACGCGGTCGAATGTCGGAAAGCCTCGCAGGACGTAGTTCTGGCCGTTGCCAAACTCGAGACCCAGGGCGCCTCTATGTTTCAGAGAAAGAGGTGTCTTCTGGCAGTGACTTTTGCTGCTGAGGTCCAGACCTGCTCAGCCGGTGTTGCAATGTTACTTGCGGACTTCGCGTGGCAAGTCCAGAGGACATCTGGTCTCGATATCTGCTCTGTACAGACGCACAGATTCGGACGATACTATGATGCTCTTGATGACTGTTTTTCTTTCGCTCTTCTGCGAGCAGAAGGGGTTTGCTCATTTCTGCTGAAACGTGTGGTCGTGTCAGTAATGTCATTAAAAATTCGAGGTGGTGTCTTCATTCGTGTTGTAGGTTACTTCCTGGAACTGACGTCCTTGATTCACGTGTTGAATCTCTGATGCTTTTGCTTCACAGGTTCAAGTTGAAGGTCGTTCTGTGAATGCTGGAGTCAGTATCAGGGTCCTCTTGGCATGTGATGAGAGGAAAGCACGATCCCTGCAAGTGAACGCGGGGATGTTGTGCACTGGGCACGCGATATAGAAGTTTAGAGGAACAGCTGTCCTGCACCGCCGACACCGACTCCACCCCTTAGACCACACCTCACACGACATCACATACCACCTCCATTGACTTGACAGACTGCCATTGGATACTGTCGGTGCCTCTTTACCTCCCCATCCAAAATCACCGCCGAATCCCCGAGTCTTCTCATCGTCCCTCGAATCGCTACGCATCATGTCTGCCCTGCAAGAAGGAAAGGTCAAGAGCGTGCTCTCCGGCGACACGATTGTAGTGCGGAACAACAGAGGCCAAGAGAAAACCATCAGCCTCGCCTTCATCAATGCACCACGCCTGCAATCCGATGAGAAATGCAGCTTCGAATCACGCGACTTTCTTCGAAAGCTTCTTGTGGGCAAAATGATTCGTTTCTCGGTGCTCTACTCCATCCCACAAAAGACAGGTGGCGCATCTCGCGAGTACGCTGTCGTCAACCTGCAAACGGGAGAGCAATTGCCTGATCTCGTCGTGCGAGAAGGTTGGGCATCGGTACGTGACGATGCGGATCGCAAAGCCGAATCACCCGGAGCCGCCGAGCTGCTGCAAAAGTTGGAAGCGTCTCAGATGCATGCGAAATCGGAAGACAAGGGCATTTGGAATACATCGAAGCCGAAGGTGGAGAATGCTCGTGACCTGCCTGATGCGAAGCAGTTTGCAGAGGATCACAAAGGCGAAGCCATCGACAGTATCGTGGAGAGAGTGCTCAGTGGAGACCGTCTGATCTGCCGACTCTTACTTTCACCAACACAACACGTTCAGACCACGGTCTTGATTGCTGGCCTGCGTTCACCTACGACTGCTCGCACGAACCCTTCGAATGGCCAAACACAGCCTGCTGAACCCTACGGTAACGAAGCGCAGCAATTTGTGGAGAACCGTCTGCTGCAGCGGGAGGTGAAAGTGCGGGTGCTCGGTGTGTCGCCAAACAACTTGCTTGTCGGAGAGGTGCAGCATGCAGTTGGAAACATCGGTGAGTTCTTGCTCAAGGCTGGCCTTGCGCGATGCGTTGATCACCACTCGACATGGCTTGGCGCAGAAATGGGCAAGCTACGACAAGCAGAGCGCACAGCGAAAGAGCAGCAGCTGGGGCTGTTCCAGGGTGCTACGATAACGAAGAAGGCCGGCAGTGAGCAGGAAGCTGTTGTGAGCAGGGTCTTCTCAGCAGATACTCTCTTCATCCGCAACAAGGCTGGGCAAGAAAAGCGGATCAACTTGAGTTCTGTGCGCCAGCCCAAGCCATCGGACCCAAAGCAGTCACCATTCCAAGCAGAGGCCAAGGAGTTTCTACGCAAGAAGCTCATCGGCAAGCACGTCAAGGTCGTCATTGATGGCAAGAGACCTGCTACTGATGGATACGATGAGCGTGAGATGGCCACTGTCACACAAGGCGGCAAGAACGTCGCTCTCCTGCTCGCTGAGAATGGATACGCTTCAGTCATCCGCCACCGAATGGACGACGCTGACCGCAGCCCTATCTACGACGAGCTACTTGCTGCAGAAGAGGCGGCTCAAGCTGAGCAGAAGGGAATGTGGGCACCAAAGCCACAAAAGCAGATCAACTACGTCGACTACAGCGAATCGCTTGAGAAGGCCAAGCGTCAGTTGACAATGCTGTCGAACAAGAAGAAGGTGCCATGCATCGTCGACTTCGTCAAGTCCGGCAGCAGATTTACCGTCCTTGTGCCACGCGAGAATGCTAAGCTTACGTTCGTGCTCGGTGGTATTCGTGCACCTCGTAGCGCTCGTGGACCCCAGGATACCGCCGAGCCATTCGGTCAGGAAGCGCATGACTTTGCTGTGAAGCGATGCATGCAGCGTGATGCTGAGATCGATGTGCACGACACTGACAAGCAAGGAGGCTTTATCGGCGATCTCTACATCAATCGTGAGAACTTCGCAAAGGTGCTCGTCGAGGAGGGTCTCGCATCAGTGCACGCTTACAGCGCAGAGAAGTCTGGCAACGCGAACGAACTTTTCGGCGCCGAACAGAAAGCGAAAGAAGCACGTCGCGGACTTTGGCAAGACTGGGACCCTTCGCAAGAAGCTACTGAGAACGGCGACGATTACGTACAGGCCAACGGTGGAGCAAACGGCGCATCAAACGGTGATGCACCTGCTCCTAAGCGTAACACCGAATACAAGGATGTCACTGTCACCTACGTCGATCCTGAGAGCGCGCGGCTGAAGGTCCAACTGCTCGGATCTGGGCAAGCAAATCTGCAATCGCTCATGAAGGAGTTCGCGTCTTTCCATATTTCGCCCGGTAACAGCCAACCACTCAAGGATGCCCCAAAGGCAGGTGACATCGTCTCCGCCAAGTTCAGCGCCGACGGTGTATGGTACCGTGCCCGCATTCGACGCAACGACCGCGAGAAGAAGACTGCGGAGGTTGTCTACATCGACTACGGCAACAGCGAGACTCAGCCCTGGTCTGCGCTTCGACCTCTTGACCAGGCCAAGTTCGGTCCACAGCGTCTCAAGGGCCAAGCCGTTGACGCCGCTCTTTCCTTTGTACAATTCAACAACGCGCCAGAATACCTCAAGGAAGCCGTGAACATGCTCGACGAGATCACCGTGGGTCGTGAATTGGTCGCCAACATCGACTTCAACGACACCAAGGATAACTTGCTCTGGGTCACGCTCATGGACACGAAGGCACCAAACCCACTTGAGACGATCAACGCCGATGTCGTGACTGAAGGTCTGGCCATGGTGCCCAAGAAGCTTCGCCCATTCGAGCGTGCTGCTCCTGAGGTCCTGGCTGATCTGAAGAAGCGCGAGCAGGAGGCCAAGGATGAGCGTAGGGGTATGTGGGAGTATGGTGATCTTACTGAGGACTAGAGGAGCTGCTTTGTTATCACTTGGTCAGTGAGCGCATCTTTGGGTAAGCCCGGGTCGAGGCTACGACTTGCATTGCATCTGTAGATATGCAAAAGTTGAAATGAAGGCATCTGCATATGCCAGAGCTTATAGGGCTTTTGTAGCCTTCAAGCAGACAACATTCTGTCTGATTTATTTTCTCTTGGGCTGCGAGGGCGAGTTCTCCATGACTCTGGACAACGACAATTGTTCGTGCCGCCCCTACTGCTGATTGTATGGTCCCTTTGGGACATCTCGAAGAGACGTCTAGTTCAGCTCTGAAGGGATTTCGAACACCTACATCATGAGATCACCACTCAGAGCTCGTCGATGCAAATCAACTCAGAGTAGAACTTGATCCGGATCTTGACAACAGGCCGAGTTCTCGGCGCCAACGCGAGCACTTCCGGCGTTCCCTGCTCGAGATGTAGCAATCGAGGTCAAGCATCATCGTGTCAACTGATCGAGCGGCCAGCTAGACGACGTGTGCAGCGTTTCTCGGCGGGGAGATCGAATGAAGGACGGCAATCCGGCGTCTCGACTGTTGAGCCTGAGCTCGCTCCGGCGCTGACGACGAATAGCCTCTATCCACAATGCTTGCCAGCTCCAGCCCAGTCGCCGCTCCCAAGCGCAGACGACTGCCATGACGCCGAGCAGTCGTCAGCGATAGTTCCAGAAGATGAAGCCCAGCTTAGAGTCTGTCTCGAAATGTCTGGCCGATCGCCGGAAAATGCAGCCACCTCTGAGCCATTCTCACATGACACACGTGGAAGAGAAGTCATTGAGTATCACGACGGCACGAATCCGATGTCGATCTGGAGCGCAGCCCTCGGGGCGCAGAAGACACAAAGACGGGTGCGAATTATTGTTCAAGACGTAGATAGCCTGCAATGTCCATCACCCGACGTTGCTGGACTGGATCGCTTGGACGCGGAGTACCTTTCACGTAGGGGCGCCTTCGACTTTCCTCCAGCTGCCACAATGTAAGCCCTGCTGTTACTCTGGGATATGCATGCTCTGATCATACTAACGGCCTGAGGAAACAGTGACGCGCTCCTGCACGTCTATTTCGAGAGCGTGCACCCCAACGCTCCGATTCTGCAACGAGCTCAATTCATTTCAGATTACGAGCAGCGGACATGCTCGCCCTTCCTGCTGCAGTCGATGCTCGCAAATGTCGTACCGTACGCCTCTGAAGTACTAATACAATATGCCGGCTACTCAGACCGAGCTACGGCTCAGCGTTCGTTCTTCCTCAAGGCAAAGCGTCTGTACGACTTCGGGCACGAAAAGAGTCAGCTGCGCCTTCTCCAGGGTTGCATCATACTATCATCCTTGTCATTCTCATATTCTATAGAATACGACTTTCATTTCTGGTTTAACAATGCTGTCAGAATTGCTACCCAGATGGGTCTGCACCGAGACTCCACGATAGAAGTCACGCCCGATCTCGAGAGGACCCTGTTGCGGCGTATCTGGTGGGTATTGTACTATCGAGACAAGTCGTTGGTAATTTCAGGACTCCAGAATCTCCAACGAATACACGATTCAGACTTCGACACTGCACCATTGAACGTGGCAGATTTTGAAACGGAGGATCACGATAGTCTCTCCCATCCCGTCTTGTCCAAATCGACGAACATTCACAAGCTCTACCTGGTTCATGCATGTCAAATTGCACTGATGAGTAAGTCGTGCAATATGAGATGATGTTGACGCATCACGCTGCGTCGAGCTGACCGAATTTTGCTGTCTAGTCAGCCGCTTTCTCTCCTTGCTCTCACGCGGCGTCAAAGAGTTCGACCTCGAAGCCGCACAACGTCTGGAAGCTGACCTGCTCCATTGGCGTACAACACTGCCGACTGAGTTACGCGTCGACATCGTCTACGAGTGGTCTGCCGCCAACGTCTGGATTCTTGTCCTGGCTGGGATCAGCTATCGATTTCAAAGCTTGTTATACAGGGCACTGACTGAGCAATACGGCATTCTAAATCATGACCTGAGCGCGTTGCGTGCGTCGCTCAAGCAAGAAGCTGCGATGTTTGAGCTTGGAACCATCCTCCGTCGTATTATGCTTCATGATCTGATTCAGACGTGCCCCTTGTCTTTGTAAGAGCAACTCCATCTTCCGAAGCAGATCGAGTGCTGACCACAGGACCACGGAAAGGCTGACTTGTATCTCTACGCTGCTGGCATTGCGTATCGAGATGGCACTGAAGCTGGACTCATCGCCAAATCGAAAGTTGAGATTACGACCACAAATGTACGAGGACCTGGAACATCTGGAAGAATGCTCAAGATTCTGGACTCCACTAAAATGGCCAGTGAAGATGTTTGAGGTTGTGCTGGCGCGGAATGATTTGACATGGAATCCTGCACCATCGAGTGTTCGCCAGCCGCCTTCAGATCAAACCATGCCGACATCGATGCATACCAGACGGTTTTTCCCGCACACCACGGGCCAGGATAATCATGTTTCGAACACACATGATCCGTTCTTGGCATTTGATGCAACTTTCCGCGAAGATCGTGATACCGAGTCTTGGCTGCAGGAGCTACTGAGTTGCGGCTTTGCTGTATGATGAGCGGAATTGTGGATCCGATTGTGCTGCTCGTCAATCGCAGATCACCTGAAGGCACTCCTGGATCCATCAAGCAATCGATTGCGCGCAGATTGCCATGCTTCTCTGAAGCAGTCACCAGATAGAGGCTTCTTGGCTCCAGAGGTCAGAAGGGTAGCCAGGGACTGACTGGAAACCGGATGCTGGTTGTGAAAGTGCTGTCGGCAAATGCGATTACTCGCCGAAGATACGAAGAGGTCTCTGATTCTTAGCTTGGTGAAGTAGCACAAAAGCGCAGCAAAGAGCTGTCCGAGACACGACAATATGTGCCTCCTGTCGACGACATCCTAATTCGCTCATCAATCAATGACCAGACTACAACCACTACAGTACAGTAAGAACGGCCCGGAAGACGAACAAGCTAGGGAAAAGACTGCTCTAGCTACGCTGTTACTCGGTTACAGAAGCTCTATCGTCAACGTCCGCCTAGGCGCGCGCCTTTGCTAGTTTGCCCATATCTCCAAGAATTTCTGGGCCTAGCACTTCGGTCTGGACACTAGGCGAGTCCAACCGCAGCTCATATGGTCTTCCACCGTGGACATACAGCGTCTTGCCATTCATGGAAGAATCAGAATTGACCGCTGCTATCACATTGCCGACGTCTTCCGAACTTTGTACTGGAATGTCTGCATCTTCGAACAATTTGACCATTTGCGTGGCAACGCCTAGAGGCGTACGCGTGATCGACGGGCAAATCACATTGACGCGAATCCCATGCGTTTGTGGAAGTGTCTTGGACAGCGCTCTACCCAGATAATTGATCGCAGCTTTGGAGGTCTGTTCACGAGCAAGGTCAGCAATCTAGTGGCAGACTTCAACTGTCAAGAGCTTGTTTACTGACACCATAAAGTGGAGTCTTGTGTGCCACATGGATTCCAGCCGTGGAGGCAACGATTGTGAGCGACTTGTCGTTGTTCGTCGAAGATTTGACCCCCTGCCGCAAATACACGGACGCGATATGCGAGAACCTGGTCACGCCACGAACATTGACGTCGTACACCCGTGAGGATGGCTCCTGCAAATCTCTCAGCATTCTCTTCGTTGAACGCAGAGGCGTACGCTCTGCCATTACCTTCTGAACGCTCTCCAAATCAGCTGTCTCCGGAAACCACGAATCCGGCTCATAAATCCCAGCGTTCGCTATAGCATGATCGACCCGGCCGTACTTTTCGAAAGCTGTCGCGAAAAGTTTTAGTTGGTCTGCATAGGATGTCACATCCGTTGGAACGAATGTAGCACCATGGGCTTCTGCGACTTTGTTGCCGAGCACTTGATCTCGATCGCCGAAGACGACGTTGACGCCGTGAGCACGGGCAACGCGTACGTAGCCCTCACCAATACCGCTTGCACCGCCGGTGATGATTACAGTCCTGCCTGCAAGTGCAGGAAACTCGGTTGGGAGTGTGATGGCGGACATGATTCGGATCACCAAGAAATAGGAAGCGGTTATGTGAGCATTGAGGTGTTGTTGGCGACGGTCCAAAGCACGTTATATTTAAATGATTACAAAACGTCCAGGGGCCTTCGGCGCCGCTCGTGCTGGGGCCCTTGTCGATTCGGCATTCACGACTCGGCATCGAAATGATATTGTGTTTGAGCTCCAGATTCTCAATGCATTTCGTACGAATGTTTGCAAGAGAATACGTGTTCTGGGTAGACAAGGTTGAGCTCAGAGAAGTACCATTGCCTTTGCTGATGGTCGTAAATGCTCACGGCCGCCAAGTCCCATGGATCTCGTGGTCGACTGAGACTGCGGCACGGCATGTAATGGATGTCAAGAGGGCGGCTCTTGAAGTCTTGAAACTCTACAACCATGTCTCACAAGACAGACTTGCCCTTAAATTGTATGCTCACTTTATTATGTTCGCAAACGCATAATACTCTCCCATCAGCTTTATCTCGAAATTCGCCACGAATCGTCGCAAGTCGATCGCCCATTTGCAGAACCTCGCATCGGATCTCGATTCGCATGCCCATACGGACAGGCCGCAGATACGTCACGTTCAGTGTTCGTGACACGCCGCCGAACCACCAGAAGTCTTCTCTGGCGTAGGGTGCTTGACACATGGTTGTTGCCATGTCGAAGACGAGCGCTATAGCTCCACCATGCATATTTCCCATGCGGTTGGAGAATTGCGGTGTTACTTCTAGTTCGAAGACACAAGAGACTTTTGGTGGGCCGGTTGCGGAGATTAATCGAATGCATTCTCGCATGAGCGGCTCGTCTATGCCCTGCGAGGAACGGGATTAGGTGCTGTCGAGATGCGTATCTTCTGGCTGGCGCACCTCGAATGTTTTGCCATTATGCGATGGGTTTGCATATTCGTCGATATAGGCTTGTATTCGCTGTTTGGGGTCCGGTATGTCTATTCGAAATTTCATCCCCGGTACGTCCATTAATTCTGTTGTATATCGTGGTGCACCAGGCATGATGAAGACTTGTTGTGGTTGTTCAGGCGTTCGTGCAGCCGTCTCTCTCGAGATGCGGGTATCTAGAGTGTGGAGGTGTTGGTGAACTCGATGGTCGTCTCCGGCAAGTCGGTTTCGGCAGATGTGCTCGGCGCCGAGCTGCACCAGAACTGCACTGCATTCCTCTCGGGCCGAGCGAGCGTCGTGGTGAGCAGCGGCCAGCCAGGCACGATACCATAGTGCGTGAAATCAGATGACTTCCGGCTAGCGACAACTCAGGCCTCAGTAGAATAGATGGAACTGTTTTACGGCACTCTTGCTCCACGACATCGCCTGTAGTCTCACCAAAGTAATGATAGAAGTGCTCAATTGACGCATGTTCATGATAGCAGATAGTAGCTTTCGTTCTAGCATGACTCTGTCTGTGTGGACTCAAAATATCTCACAATCGAGACGACCTCTCCAACTCAGGCCGATCTAGACTCGCTTTATAGACCTTTACAAGTTGACGTATTGCTAGATCGAACATAACGTCCTCACTACCGCCGGGAATCCGTGCACCACTGATTTCGCGGAAGATTTCTGCAAATTCTTATCGAAATCTCGAAAGGGTACAAAGTACTCACTTTCAACCAGCTCTCCTTGACCAGATCTCGTATAGCCAGCTCCTCCGTGCAAAAGCACAGCACAGCTAGCACATTTCTCCAGGACTTTGCCAGCCTTCGCTTTGGCCAGAGCGATCAATCCACCAAGCCTGGCGTCGGCCTGTTCCTTTCCCATCTTGTGCATCTGGTACGACAAACTCTCCAGCCATGCGGTCATTGTCTCAACTTCAGCGCCGCATTTGGCCAGTCGCTTCCTGATAACAGGCTGGTCTATCAGCGTTCTGCCGAAAGCTTCGCGCTTGAGACAGTACTTGACAGTAGCATCGAGAGCTACGCGAGCTTGCCGGGTTACAGTAATCGATACTGCCATGCGCTCATGATTGAAGTTCGCCATGATGTAGGACATGCCCGAGCCTTCACGTCCGATGAGATTTCCCACCGGGACTTGGACATCTTCGAGATCGATGTATGCGGTGCCGGCAGTGTTTCCTCCTCCAAGTGGTAGTTTTCTCACTGTCACGCCGGCTTGGCCTTTGAGTGGCACAACCGGTAGTGAAAGACCTTTCGCGCCCGAACCTCCAGTTCTCACAGCCATTGTTGCGTAGTCAGCCCATAGACCATTGGTAATCCTGATTGAAAGTGTCAGAATCCAGGTGTCGTTGCGCACACGAAAACTTTGCCAATTCTCACCATTTTTTAGCCCCATTGACAATATAACATTTGCCATCTTCACTCTTCTCGGCAGTAGTAGTCATGCCTGCAACATCAGAACCAGCCTCCGGCTCTGTTACCGCGATGCAACAACGTTTCGACGCGCTTAGAAGCTCTGGAAGTAGTCGCTCTTGGAGCTCAGAAGACCCATAATGCAGGATGGGAGGCACGCCGTACGCCATGCCTGCCATTAAGGACCCTGGAACGGCCAGCAGGCCCGATCGAGCCATCTATGGGGCGGAGTTTCTGAGCGTTGGAGTCCTGCTGGCGCTATCGTCTCCAGCGGGATAACATACCTCATCGAAGTAAATATACGAGTGCAAATCGTCGTAGTCTTGCACTAGTACACCGCCGGGAAGTCTCGATAGGTTCAACTTCTTCAGCCATCCCACAGGCAGTGGCGCTGCGAGGGCGGGAATCAACATGTTGGCTTCGCCGAAGCGCTGCCGTACTGATTCGGGGACGGTCTCCTCCCTTTCCCATTCCAGTGCATGTGCATTGAGGTTCTCGTCAATGAAAGCTCGGCATGCGTTCTGGAATGCTCGATGGCCCTCTCCAAAATATGGTGAAGGCAGGTCTTGCTGCCAAGATGGATTCTCGAACGGACCGTACGCCATGGTAGTCATAAGTAAATCTACGCGTATAAGTAGTATGGCAGTCTTTGCGACGTCAATGGTTGATGCTGCCAGGACGAATGACTTCGCACCTGCGGTTGTAACATGGTATAGCAGAAAGCCATCCAGCCGAGCTCGGCGCCGAGAATCGGTCACATCACCTTCATGCTCTTGAGCAACCGACTCAGGCCGGCCGCGATGATTGACCTGACGGATATCTTGCAAGGCTGTACAGTCTGGGTTGGTTGGCCGTACATGCCCGAGCGTGGCAAAATTTCGGATGACATTAGCACGGCTTCAGCTCTATCAGTATTGGCGAACTGAAGTAAAGCGTCAGAGAGCATTTGCCACGTTCGGCGTGGTCAAAGCAATAGCCAAAACCACAGCAAAAAGAGGTCGTGGGGAAGACCTGATCTTCCTTCCAAGTCAGGCGCGTGCCTTCGCACGTTTGTTCTTGCCAGTAGGCGAGATAGTGGGTTTGTGCCTTGGGACCAGACGCTCTCGCGAAAGAGCAGGCACCAAGCTGGATACCTCACCACGCTCACAATCACTAAAGTGACGATTGACAAGCTTTCGAGAGAGCAAAGGACTCTGGAGGTACTGTCCCGGGGAGAAAGGTCATTCAGAGGCTGAGGCTGGAGTCGAACATCCATGGCCGGCCCGATGCATTACATAAGCACCAACTTCGGCTCTTGATGAAATTCTCCACTTCAACCCTAATCCCAAGAATCGATCAAGAGTACGAACCTCTTGGTGCGTAGGTAGCTCCATGGAGGCTGGGACTAGAGCAGATCGGCCTGTCTTTGAGCCTGTGATGGCGCTGTATCGTCAGCTGCTCTCAAGATGGAGCTCCATATTGCACTATCCAAAAGATGGTTTCATCTACATGCGTCGATGGTCTAGTGGTTAGGATTGCTGCCTTCCAAGCAGCAGGGGGGGGTTCGATTCCCTCTCGACGCAGTCCTTTTGGCCAGGAGAGAGCATAGCAAGAGGTTTGGGGGCGATCGGAGCAGGTTCGGTCAAGATATAGGATGGTGAAGTGAACATGATTGGTGCCAAGAATTTTTGCTCTAGAGTGCCGATGGACGCCAGACCACGATCGTTGGCTGCTTGGATGGGGCTAGAGCAAGAGCAGAGCCAGATATTGACTTTTTGGCCTAGGTTCCATTCCAAGTGAAAAGAACCTCACATAGATCCTGGTCGCTTGACTTTCATATAGTAGCTTGATCGACCCTTGCAGTGATATTATATGTTCTTGCGACTTAGAGAAACTCTTCTGCACTTTCTTTTACCTTGTAGGGCTTTGGCAGATACTGTAGATGCTTTGCAAAACCGGGCAGGCCTGTAGAGAGACATAGTTGAGAGAGAGAAACGCAACCCTATGTAATCCTCATCGTCTTCTCTCTACTCCGCGAAGTGCCTTGCACCTTCGTTCCTGTGCCCAGACTGAATTCAATGAGGCACGCAACCTGATGCAAGAACAAAGGCGGGACAAGCGTGGATCGCTCGCCTGCCTTAGTCTCTCATGCCTACACTCAAACAAGCATCAGCGGTTTTAGGCAAGGCCAAAATCTGCACTGGTCATTCGTGACAGTTGCAGCCATGAATAGGCATCATATGTGCACCCGAGATGAAGTTCTTGCCACATTTCCGGAGGATGCTTTTTCATCACACGCATATCTCGAACTTTACTCAACACGAATCAGTTGTTTGAAGTCTACGTCTGCTTCGCAACCGGCACCCCATCCGTAACCTCCCCAAACGGCACAGCCTCATAATCCCCATTACAACTCCAATCATACTCCGCCTCCTCCAACATCTTACTCTGCACCTCCATAAAAGTCGTCAACTCACACCACCCATCATCTCTCTCCCCACACTTGCTTAACGACTTGCCCAAAGGAATCGTTCTCTGGTTCAAAATAAAGTGAATATACCTCGTCACACCACCTTCTTCATACGAGTTCCCGTCTTTACGGTTGCCGCTGAGTGGTTTTGGAGTTTCGATGATTTCCATGTCAAGTCTCGCGCCGAAAGGTTCCATGTGTGAGACGATGAGAGAGCGGTTGCGTTCGATGCGGTCGGTGGGTAAGACGGGTGCGAATTGTGTGAGACCGAAGGCGGTTAGGATCGCAGCGATGTTCGTATCGTGGCTGAAATCGAAGTTCAAGGTCTGGCCGAGCGGGAAGGTGGCGGGGTTGCTGTCCAATGTCACGTTGACTTGTGCTACGGGCTCTGTAATGAGATGGTGTTGAAGGCGGGCGAGGATTTCGACCGCGTAGCCAATTCCCACAGCGCGGCCTGTAGGAGATTGGAACATATTGTTGCCTGCGAAAGAGAGGTCGATGGAGTATTCGTAACCTTCCCATTCGGAGTAGGTGAAAAGGCCGCAGAACGCGGAGTAGCCGAGTGCAACGGTCTCGTAGGCGCAGAGAGACTGGGCGTTGTAGGCGTCTGCAACAGTCCAGTTGAAGCCAGAGCTGTAGTTGTTCAGTCGTGCAGGAGCGTCAGCGAGGTAGATGGAAGACCATTGCGTGCTGGCATTGCTACCACCAGCTGAGACTCCGGTGTTGGAGTTGTTGCAATTGTAGTAGCCCGCGAGAGTATTGTTCCAAACGCCGGCGTCTTCTTCAATCGCTAGAACCAGAGTGGCGTTATGGGTCCACTCCAGGCCGAAGAAGCCAGCGAGGAAGTACTCAGCAGATTTGAGCATACGATCTTGTGTAGTAGACCTTGCGGTGATCTTGGTGCCATTGTTTTTGTACAGGTGGCCGTACATGATTTGGTGGAGGGTGCCTGAATCGAACAGTTCTTGCTTGCCAACAGGGACAAGAATCTCAGCACCGAGCTACGATAGCACCATCAGCATGAAAAACCCTCGTGTTGCATGGTGTGTACGCGTACCTTATATGTCCACTCATTCAAAAACTCCAGCGGCCCAGAAAACATTGCATGCCCAGACACACCAGTCGTATAATTGAGGATCTTCTGTCCAATCTTCTCAGCACCAGCTCCAGTCGTAGGATATCGAGATCCATGTCGCGACAGCATATTCAGCTGCACGATCGAAGCATTTTTCGGCAGAGAATACTCGTCGACACCAAAACCTTGTGGGTTAGGAAAGTAGTGCGACAGCTGGCCATGCATTCTTTTGTCAAGTCAGAATAGATATCATAACCGAACGACTGGTGAAACGCAATTCGTACTGGAAAATGTTGCCATTGTCATTGTTACCAACGATAGGCACCTGAGTGGCCAATGGGCTGTTTGGGATATAGGTCTAATTATATTCATCAGTATCACTGTGATTTGCAATAGCATTGCATGCCACTCACCGTCCCAGCAAAAGGCGCAGGATTCGTCTGCGCCAGAAAAGCCGCATCTCCCGTAGGTGTCGGACCTAAACATCTCCACTGTTAGTTTCGATGATCATCTTCACACCATGACTCGCGACCAAGGTTTCCAAACTACCTCAACCGACCTCACTCTGCCAACCAACCTCACACTTCCAAGCACGTCCTCAATTCTTCACAGATCTCCCTTCTCCACTTAAACCCCAATGAAAAACATACCTGGAAACAACTCCGGCTTCGTCACAAAATAATCCGGCACATCACTACTGGTGCTGCTCTTACTCATCGAACCACCATACTCATCCCCATTGCCATTCCCAGCAACAGCAACCGCCACATTCCCCTTCACCAAAGCCGCAACAGCGAACCCACTCGCTAACGCGAATTTCCTGTACATGAGGATAAATTGCAAAACGAGAAGAATGAAAAGTACGATTTGCGCGACGTGGGTTAAGCGGGATTTTTGGGGGCGTGTTAGGAGTGGAGACGAGGTTGTATTTGTCTCCGAAAGCGAAGGTGAAGGTGGTTCCCTTGCTTTACTCGTTTTACTGCTTGTTGTTGATGACTGTAGTTGAGGCCGAAGTGGTGATGAGGAAGACTGAGAGCCAGAGCCAGGATTAAGGTGATCTGAAGAAAAGACCGGGATGTCGTGGAATGGCTCAGGTTCAGTCTCAGCAGCAGCAGTCGTCCCCTCACTCGGGGTATTTGTATTTGTACTCCCACTTCTCTGGATCCGTGCCGTCGTCACCAGTTCTCCTTCACCTTCTGCTTTTGACAATGTTTCCCCGAAGGCGGAGGACGGCTGCGACGGCATCCCAATGCGAAATGCGCGAAAGCCGGGCGGGCGACACAGCTTGTTTGCGCAAAAAAGCTTGCTTGGCCGCCTTGTACCGGGTAAAGCAAAGCAAAACAGAGCAAGTTGCCGGCTGTACCTGTGGTGCACTGCTGCTCGCCCGGGTTCCTGTTCCTGGAAGCTAGTATTTCGCCTGCCGCAGCCGGTTCGGTGTCGCGTGTTTCGCGGGAACAGCAAGCAAGTGAGAACTCTCAATGTCCGCACGTGTCCCAAGGAAATCCTCCGAGTCCTGTCTTTCTTCCCCTCTCGCACACAATATTTCGGTCAGACATACGAAAGAGGCGTAGAAGCGACGAGATTGTTGATGTGAAAGACGCGTGGTGTTGAAAGGACCATGTGGTTCGCGAAGGGCATGCGATTGGGCGGCCGGGTAGACTACCTTCATGACCGAGCAGGCTTGATGCCATGAAGCTTTCGTCAAGCATTTCGGTTTGTTTCAGTCCGGCGATGCTTGATCGACGCTGACAGATATGTATGAATTGAGACATTTTGAGGTCGCTACAGAAGAGACAGAGCGATGGCACCAATGCGCCCGTGTGATGCAGTTACGCTTCCATTCAGAACTACATATAAGAAAGTGCTGCTGCTTAAGACACCAAGCACAACGCCGGCACGGCAGTTTAGCATCAAATTCGTGGAGACATTATGTTTCAACGTCGCGCAAGACTCAGGTTTTCCAAAACACTTCGACATCACGTCGAAGCCATGTACGTATTATTGTAATACCCGAGGATAGTATACAGCGGTAATGAGTTTTGCCATGTCATCGTGTTTCAGCCATAAAGGCATTCGTAAAGTCATCCCAATTTGCCCATCGTGTTTTGTGTTGTTACGCTTCCATCATGCACATTGGCTCATTCACGGCCCTCTTTGACACGAGTCAGTAATCGACATGCGCGTGCGAAGGAAAAGCAATGCCGGTATGCTGCAAGTTTACCTCCATGGACGTCTCGAGGCCATGACGTCTCTAATGCTGCCTCTGCGTTTCTGGAGACCGACTCGCGCCGGAGTGTCTGATGCTTCAAGTTCTTCTGGAGGGTCTTTCTTGACGCTTTCGTTGCGTCTAAACGAGAATCGCCTCTCTTTATCGGTGGCAGCTGCTGATGCTGGCCGTACTGTGTTCATCTCGGTCTTCGCCCTCGTCGGGGGCGTAGGTCTACTATCGCGACTGCTAGGAGGTCTAGCGACATTGGGGCTGCCGTTATTGCCTCGGGTCAGGCGATCGGCGTGGCTGGTCTTTGGTCGTGGTGGGCCGGGCTGCGCGTATACCGAAGACGGCGCCGTGGTCAATGTCGGCAAGACAGGCTTTTCACCAGCAGCCATCGTATTGCTGAGGCGCCTGATAAAGCCTGGCATCTTCTTGCTCAGCGTTCTGGCTGGTGAAGGCGAGGTCCCAGAGCGTGGTGATGCGACGCTTGTCATCGCTGAAGGCACTGGAGATTGTGGCCGGGCTTTCTCTTCGACCTCAGTGATCGTGCGATTCCCCGAGGAGCTGGAATGCTGTGAACGCGCAGAGTGGGGACTGATAAATCTGTCGACAGGGCTCCTGCCATCGCCACCGAAGCCGTTCACAGTCAACAATGTTGGACTGGTTTCCATGCGGTCGAAACGGGGCTTGGCGGGAGCTGAATGGTTCTGATCGCTGGATCTCCTGCGTTCTATCGTTTGAGGCCTCAGTGTCGGCGATATATCATTGCGATTGAACATGACATCATCAGGTTGTTGCGAATGTGTCTGGAAGCTGGTCGGTATGTCCTTGTCCATTGACTGTCCATCTGCAAAGTCGTACTTATTGTCAAAGGCGAAAGCCTTCACCTCGTCGTCGCGAAGACTCTTTGGCTCCTGCGAAATGTAGTCTTCGTCCGAGCTGTCGTCGTGGTCGTGCCCATCCAATGCCGTAGATCGGAATTGGAGGTTGCTGTTGTAAGCGGTGCGAAGCTCGACTGAAGATCTCATCTGACGCGGTGCAGTGCGAAGGCCGCCTTCGGGAAGTTCGAAGCTTTTGAGCGGCGAAGGCACATTATCGACCAGACTCTTATCTCTGACGATAGAAGATCGTGACTCCCGAAGCATTCTGGTGCTTACACTATCTGGCGTAGGTGGCATGTTATGTTCACCAAAGGCAGGACCGTTGTAGCTAAGCGGTCGAGGTTGGCTTCTACCCGGCTTCTGCTTGCGTAGTTGGTGCTGGAACTGCTTGAGCTCAGGTGCCGGCTCTAACGTTGCTGGCTCCTTTGAGGCTGCTAGCGCATTGTTGAGGGACTGATAGCGAGGACGGTGCCCAAGGGGTTGGTAATCGGACTCATCTTGCAGAGGTGGAGAGATGCGATTCGACTTGGATGGCGTTGTTTCGATTGCGTCGCGCTCGGACATCCACTGGCTAACTCGCTTGATGCTATCCTGACGCATGTGCGCGCGAGCGCCCAGCGAGGCGGTCATGCTCTCGGTATGGTCAGTAGCTTCCCACGCATACTTGTCAGGACTAACGGCTTTCTTCGGGCTGTAGAGGGACGGGAAACTGCTTTCGCTGAGGGCGCTCAATCGTGGCGAACTCGGCAACTCGTCAGTGTCGTCTTCAGCCTTCCCCTCCTGTCTCTCCAATAGCGACTGGAAGCTCTGCACCGGTTTCAGCGATTTCGAGGTCTCCAGATACACACTTCGCAGGGCCTGGGTACTGGGCTTTCTCGAACTCAGGACTGATGGCTGCCTCTTAGGCTCCGCGGGAGTCTGAGTGTTGAGAAGGCCTTGGAGCTTCTGGGATGCGGCTGAAGCATGATTCGAAGGTGGTTGAACCTTGACGGCTGGTGTCTGGGATACGCCAGCGGCACGTGGTGGTGATGAGCGTAAGTCTTGGTCATGGATCTCGGTGCTCGCATAGCCAGAGTCTGCCTGTGCCGTAGAAGGCCTGGTAGTGCTGCCACGTTCCTGCAGATCGCCCACTTGGTCTTCAAGGTCGCAAATGATGTCCATGGCTTCTTCGACTGCCTTGTCGCGCTTCTCCAACTCAAATACCAACTCGCTGTTGATGCGCAACAGTTCCTTGTGTTCTTCCTCCAATACTAGCGCGCGATCAACTTGATCTTGCATGGCCTCCATTTGATCTCGCAACTTTTGAGTCAGTTCGCGGCGATGATCCAATTCCAGCTTCAGCGCGAAGTTCTGCTTGTGCAGGCGGTCCAATTGCTCGTCCATGTCGCGCACGCCCGGTGCTCGTAGCCTTCGGTCGCTGTTCTGCGATCCGGCATCCAAGGCGCGACTGCTTCCAGCGGCCAGTGGTGAGCTGTCGTACATCCTAGGATTGCGGCTCGCGTCCGCTTCGGCCAGGAAGATGTCATCGTCGCGACCTCTTGTGAACTGCACGCCAATATCGGTGTGTCGCGCGCGTTTGGGGCGCAGTTGCCGTGCACGTCGCTCTTGCAAACGCTCCTGCAAGTATTCAGAGGCAGGCAAGACATTCATGCCACGCTGGCTCAGCGGGCTCCGCTCCGAGGCCTCGTCGCGAGACATTGTGGGTCCTGGCGCGATTGATGATGAGCACTAGCCTCGAACGGATTTGCGACGCATGTCAGGGCGCGGATTGTTGTAGATATTTCCTGAAGTCGAGTGTCTGTCGTGGAAGGATGGGGTCGGTGTTGTTGATGAACAGGACCGACGCAATCACAAGCGCCAGATGACGGTGGTGACTGTGTGACCGCGGGGTGCTGGCGGTGATTCGCTATATTGCGTGCAGAATCAAATATGGGCTCGGCTTGCGCCTCGTCGCGTGTGCGTCGTCTCAGAATTGTCGCAGTCGTGCCGCGGCGGCATAACAAAAAGGGTCCTGGGGTGACGAGGGCATCAGAGGGCGTGGATCGCGTGTCACTCGGGCGTGCCGTGCATGTTGGCGGCGGGCAGCAGAGGCAGGAAGACGATTCGCATTCGCAGGCCGGCGAGGAGGTCGACGACAGGGAATGTGATGGAGTGTGGCCGTAGTGTCACTGCATCGTGGAGAAGACGGTGGAGTGCGCTCGAGCCATTCGCCAGCGGCGCTGAGGCATCCTGGCAACCGGGGGCGCTAGACGACGCGGACTGTGTGTGCCGGACGCGCTAGGAAGGAGCCATCCACAGCGCGGGAAAGGGGAGCGGCCATCCCCCAAACTCAATGCCCAGCCCGCGCGCCCTGCCATTGGGCCTTCGCCGCCCGCGCACTTCACGCCTCGACAACTCGCGGAGATGGCGATGCGCTGCAAATGTCCGGCGAGGGGCCACTGCACACGGCCGCCCCGACGAGACGACTCTGGCAGCGTGGCAGCGCAACGGGCGTTCGTCTGGACGACCGCTCTGTTCTGCGCTGCTCCAACAACCACCCTCCTCCCCGGACAGGCCGCCCGCCCTTGACCGCCGCCGGCAGCAGTGCAGCGAGCCGACGTCTTGGTCCCCATCGAAACACGCCCGGTCGACGTACCTGCATCACGCCGGGCAACTTTCTGAGAGCGCTGGGCACCGACGACACAAGAATTTCGACAAGAAATTCGACCAGCCCTCGATCGCACTTCACACGCCGCCCCTGCGTTGCACATGCAGCTGCTGCACCACGAAATCGCCATCGCACACGGGACTCATCTGTTCCCACGCACGTTCTACGAGCCTGCGACACGCCAATTCCTTCCATGCCTGCACCGAAGCTGACCGTGCGCCCCGATGTCGAGCAGCATCTGCAATATGACGAAGAGTGAGTTCCATGCGAGCAACCTCACCCCGTCATTCCGCTCCGGACCACAATGCTTGCCGTCTTCACCAGCATCTCCCATTCCGAGCATGTGGTAGCAGGATCAAGCTGCCGAAGACAGCGGCGCTCGTACGGACCGCCAGTTCACCCAACTGCCAAAACTTGGTCAAAGGAAGGCCGGCGCTGCAAATGAGCAGGCCCAACCAGGTCTTGCTGTCTCGCACGTGATTGAATTTGCATGCACGACATGGATCTTCCTCGTGCAGAACCTTCTGCGAGGACGCAGTCTGCTCCGCTTCTCCTTGGGCGCACCGTAACTCAGTGGCTAGTTTCACGCCCAAGATGCGGCACGTCTGCATGAGGGGCAGAGCCAGAGCCCCTCCTATGGACGCCAACAAGAACGCCAGCACAGGGTATTCTTGCTCGGCGCTCCAGCGTGACTGTCGAACACCACCGCAGTTTTCGATCGCGTTCACTGTTGAAAGCACACAAATTTCCTCACAAGACTTTGATCGCGGCAACGCTAAGAACGGAGACAGGACATGGGTGGGTATGTGCGGACTGTGTCTACATGAATCCTCAATTCCCAGGTTCAGCAGTCTCGCAGACAGACAATGTTTCGACCCTATTGACGTCTCGAGAATCATATGCTGAAACCATCAGATTCCAACCTTCGGAATATTTCACATGCCAATTTTCCTCCTCACCTCACATTTCGACATGAGACTTCCCATGTCAGAGATCAGATCTGAGAAATCTCGATCTTGACGCCAGCGTCCGAGGGCATTACACCGAAACAATCCTATACCGGAGCGTTGGGAGGCTTCTCACTATTGATTTTGCTTCCTTCTCGATTCCAACCAAATTAATCTCTCCGAGCTGGCGGCTTCCACCCTGCGATTGCTTGATCGAAGTTCAGAATATTCTGCAGTATCATGTCAGCTAAACTCATCAGACCTCACATTGCAGTAATGTCAGGAATCGTCAGAATCACTCACTCCATCAGGATCTGCCATCAGTCGTTAGCTTCGAATGCAAAAGCGCTCACAACCTTCAACCAAATAAGGACTTACCTGTCACAGTGAAATGCTTCAATCCCCAAGGCATGACTTTCACTTCTTCTAGGACCTTCACACCATTCGCGACAAACGTCTCATATAACTTCTCCAATTCATCTCCCTCTCCATCGACACGAATGTGAACTTTGCCGAATTCGACGTCGTTGGGGATGTTGGGGAAACCTCGTCCTATTTGCGAATCAGATTTGACCAGTCAACAGTTTTGATTACGACAATGCAGTCCGATGAGTAAAGGCGCTTTACATTTTGGCGATCCGCTCACGCACTTACTCCTCAAATACACATTCACGGGAACGGAAGCCTTTTCTGCATCTTCACCTCCTAGTCGGAGCCAAGTATGATCATCGCGGTCGCGGCCTGAGATGCGGAAGCCGAGTTTGGTTGTGTAGTATTCTATTGCATCGGGAATGGAAGTCACGGGGAGGGAAGGTGTGATTTTCGTGAATGTTGGGGACATTGTTTGTGTTCGTAAAGTGAGGTGAGGTTTGGAGTTCGGATGTGACTGAGGATGAAAAGTAGTGAGCTGATGGAGCTGGTGGAGCTATGCGTAGCTTCCTTACCTAACTAACTTAGGGCTTAAGATGATGACTAAGATATTGTCTTGTAGGTACCTCAGTGTGAGTGCAGGGCGTGGCGTGGAAGGGTTGGAGTCTCTTCGAATTCGTGGTTTCCTTTTACGTTTTAACAAGGTTTGCATTGTTAGAAACTGTTTTGAGTTCTATATCTTATGCTTAAAGCGTAATACGCCATCGACACGTTCCACATATGTCCGCATGTGCTGCGCGTTCGACATATCAGCCCTCGCAAAGCCCCGTGGCATACGAGGCGACGAACTGCCAGTCAGCATGCACTCGCGCCTCCTCATCCATATCTTGATACCTAAATCTCCGATCAGACACGTCTGACCAATCGATTTTCACTCGCAACCTTCGGCAAATCCTCCCACATGAGCTTGCCCTTGGTGACAGCCTTGTCCGTCGCCATCGAGATCCCAGTCTTGTTAAGCTTGGTCACGAAACGCCGGCCGTCCACCTTCTGCGCAGGGAGTGCGAAGCGAGGACCGGCCCAGTGATACGACGGGTCAACCATAAGTGGCGGGTTCTTCTGCTGCTTGCGTGGTTGGCGGCAACCACGGGTGATAGCTGGATCAGGCTGGAAGGTACGACGACTGATTGGCTTGGACGTGTTGTAATTTCCATCGGCTTCATCGCCGTCGGTGACCTCGACACCAAATGTGTTCTTGGACTGGCGGCGCTGCGACTGCTTCGCCTCGCCGTTCGAGGATTCATTGCCGTAGACGACACCTTCCACTTGCTCTTCTAGGTCATCGAGCAAATCTTCGACCCTGGCATGTGATCGGTCTTGGTCGTGGTCGATGGCTTCCAATGTTCTATCGGTGTCGGTCGAGCTCTCCGCATCAGGCTCATAGCCAGTGTCTTCAGAGGACTCGATATCGCCGTCCCAAAACGTCAAGCTTGCGTTCATGACAGTTGCTGATGACGCGGATGGAAGGCTGCGAACCAAGTCCGGGACACTGTCAAGAGAAGAGTCCAAATCCTCCTTCCAAGCTTCGCGGACGCGGAGCAGGTTGCCCACGCTGTCACCACCAAGCTGCGAGACAATGGCACGAAGGTCGACTCTCTGGAGACTTGCTTCCGGCAACCACTGCATTTCACCGATGAGCACATCTGGAACGTGAGAAGAGTCGACCTGGCTAGCGACAAATGCGAAGATCTCAGCGCCCTTGGCCGGCGAGACTGTACCAACAGTGCAAAGTACTGTCATATTCTCGACCTCGATAGGGCCGAGCATGGTGGTGATCGCATCTTCTGTTAAGGACCTCAGAGATATGTCCGCATCCTCATCAGCAGCGAACGGCTGAAGGTCGACGTAGTGGGTTGGAAAATGGGTGACGGCCAGAGATGAGGAGGCAGTCAGGTCGAAGTGATTGTGTACAAGGATGTCGTTGTCTTCGTTGTGTACAAGAATCGCAATTGTAACTTTGCCCGAATTGAAGGCGGGATCTCCTTTCGCCGATGCGATGGTCTGGGCGATCTGATGTGGTGTATTTGCGATGGTAGTGACGGTGTCTTGCGGAGCCATAACAGGCGTCTTGGTTTTGGTGTCTCTTGATACTGAGTCGGTGCCGGTGGTGGGTAGAAGTCAGACAGCAGGCAGGAAGTCTTCAAGAGTGAAGGCGAGATGCCCGTGTTTGGCAAGAACGCGCGCCGTTTGCTCCAATGCATCGCGCGCGCATCCACCAGCCTTGTTACACAACACCACCTCACTGCGAGCACCCGGCCTTCCTGCACATGGCGGATCACGTCGAGTATGTCTCACCGCCGGCAGGCAACTGCAGGTGCGAGATCTCCCTCAATGGAGCAAACAATACCACTGAGACATGCTGCCTGCGGTATGAAGATATTATATGGCAAACGTCTGCCGCGGCGACTGCAGGTGCCGCAACGCTCGAACCTTGACCCTGCATCTTCGCGAGAATGAGATTTCGAGCTCTATTGGCGCGCTCCTTTCCGCGGACATCGACGAAGCTGAAAGCTTCGAGAGGTGTGCGCAACAGCGACACAAGCCAAACCTCGACCTCTGACGGCACATATTCGTACTACACCATTGGAACGAGCAGTGAGACTGATGAGTTACCAGACAGCCTCCAGCGACCACTCCATTACCAAAGCGACACTGCCGCGCCCACGATGTTCAACACCACAGCAGCAAGGAGAGCATCAACTCCATTCAGCAGCCACGAGACTCCAGCTCAAGAGATCGCGCGCCTGAGCGCCATCAACTTCGAACTCGCCCAACAACTTGAGAAGGCAGAGCAAGACCTCGAACGCACGCGGGCGTCTATGGCAGACACGGAGGAGAACCTGGTACGACTGTTTGAGATATCCCAAAAACAAGTGACCAAGCAAGAAGAGATGGAAGCTGAGAACGAGCGGCTCCGCGCGCTTGTCAAGCGACTCAGTATCAGCAAGTGGACGCCATGGCGCGGCCTGAAGATGCGTCTGGTGGAAGTCGCAGAGACTCTCAAATTTGCCGAGGATCAGATTGCTGGGATGAAATACATCATCAAAGATCTGACTAGGGAGCGCAACGAACTTCGCAGCGATGTCGACAAGGCGGTGTCAGAACTGCATGATTTGCAGATGAGGAGTGTTGGTAGCCGTGGAAGTCGGACTGATAGTGGGATGCACCGCCGCTCGTCGGGTCGTTCCAGCTTTGGAGGCGGATTCATCTAGAAGGGTTGTGTTTGGGTGTGCATGGCGTGAGTGTGCATGGCTTGAGTATTCATGGCAAGGCTTGAGTGTGCGTGGCTTGAGTGTGCTCGGCTTGAGTATGCATGGCGTTGCATGGTTGACACAGGGACCGAGAACTTGACAGCCTGTGGACAATGGATATGGTACCGCGTTGGCTTGGTGTGGCTGATACAGGCACCGAGAAGTTGACAGCCTGTAATCAATGGATATGGCGTGGCATTTGGCCTCGTCCTCATTGGATCCCTTCTTCCCTCTTCTTCGCAGCCTCCCTCCTCCGAACCAGAATCTCACAGTCTCTGAGTCTTTCTTCCCAGTCTGTCCATTTTTCACCCATATCCAGCACTCCGACCTTGTACCAATTCTCCAGAAGCCTCGTGCTCCTCAGCCTAAGCTCCGCGAATTCCCTCGCCTGCTCAATCTGCTTCGCTTCAATCCTCTCAAGACGCGGCTCCAATCCAATCAACTTGACCAGTGGTGCTGAATCTGGTATTGTGCTGTTATCCTGCAGTGTCTGAAGCTGAGCCGAAGTCGTCTTGTACAGCGACTCGTGAGCAAGCACCAATTGTGCCAACGCGGCAGGGTGGAGTGTACTCGGTACAGCTTTCTCGTCTGCTGGGTGGAACAGCTCCGGACACTGCTTGTGGATATGTAGAACATCTGCAACAGCATGAGATTTTGTGGAAAGGGCCTTTAATGTCCGCTCGAGGTGTCGTAGACGCGCCGCGGCTGATGCTGTCGACTTTGGCTGATCATCGTGTGTCTGTGGGCTGTCGCCGTTGACTGCATAGTCGATGCGCTGCAATCGCTGCGCTAGCAGGGACAGCGTGTCCGACACCGTCTCGCTCGTGGCAGCCATTATTTGCTGTCAGCTGTTTACATGTTTCTGCTGCAGTGTGGAGCAGGTGCTGGGAGGGAAGCACGCGACTGAGGTCCTGGAATCCTTGGCGTCCGACAACATAATCATCTGTAATAGACACCCGTCCATGCCATGAGCTTCACAAATGCTTTCTCCTCAGGATTTCAAAGCTGGCTTTTCCGGAGCGCATCTTCAAGGACATCATCTCCGATGCCATCTTTCGCGTCAATTGATGAGCTCTTACATCGTACCTTATCTGAACAAGCTTGCGAAGAATGAGGGTGTCAAGGCAGGAATGATCGTGAAGGCATTGATATCGTAGCACTGCGGTTCACATCTATTGGTATGAATACAATGTCGCTGCCTTGTTCAACGACATTCGCATTGTATCCATCTACAAGCTCTGCAAGCACGGATACTGGTATGTATTGTGCTGTCGACCATGCTCCTCTAATATTTGTATCTGAACAACGGGGACTTGTCACCAAGTCTCGCAAGCTGCTCCTCATTGTACTGCCGTCGCACATCTTCCTCGTCGAGCTTGTCCCTTGCCTTGTTGATTCGCCAGTACGATAATTCGAGAACAACGACGCAGAAGAGAGTCGCGACGGCAAAGCCGAGACCGATTCCAAAGCCAGTTGGGTAGCCTGGTTTTTCGGCATCAAGAAAGATGTACTAGAGTCATTGTTAGCCTGAGCGTTGTCGCAGCACCTTCTGATCGACTTACCGAGCCTGCAATTCCACCAGTGTTGCCAAGACAGATATTGAGCGCAATTCCCATGGCTCGTTTTGTGTCGCCTGCCAAGTTGCTCGAAATCCATGCTGAACCTGCTGGGTTTGTGGGATATTGTCCGATGCAAATAAGCATGACAGCCAAGTAGCAAGGACCAATCTGGTTTACAATGTTCGGTGCGAGTGGGAGCAGAATGCAGAAGCCGACCAGAGCGACGGCCATCTGACCGAAGATGAAGATTGCTCTCCATTGGTAATGATCGGAAGCCTTCGAAAGGACGATCGCAGAGATGGCACCCGCGACATAAGGCGGTATCGTCATCAACTGAGCATTCGCTGACGTGTAACCCATCGACTTGGTGATGCTGGGCATTGTGAATTTGAGACCGTAGGCCAACATCGATGCCGTGAAGAGGATGAAGGCCTGCATGTAAACCTTGTAGTCGAGGAGTAGATCGCGAAGGTAGGTCCATTTGAACTTGTCATCGTTCTCCATCGCAAATCGACCTCCCTCTTTGATGACTGTCTGGATTTCGAGCCAGCGCTGCTCTTCCTGGTTGAGCCATCGTCCGGAGAGAGCTGGCGTATCCGGCATGATAAAGAAGCAAGCAACACCGATGAGGACTGTAGCGATGCCCTCGAGTATGAAGATCCACGCCCAGCCGGGTTTACCACCGACACCATCCATTCTTGCGATGGCGAATGCGAGAAGGCCTGAGAAGGCACCGGAGAGTGCACTGGCGCAGTAGAAAAGGGCGAGGCGGGTCTGCACTTGACGTTGTGCGTACCATCTTGTAATCAAATAGACGGCACCAGCTAGATGGAAAGTCAGTGTTGCATGACCATGCAAGACTATGCGATCACTTACGGAAGAATCCAGCCTCTGCGATACCAAGAAAAATTCGGACAATCATGAGACCAGCGAAGTTTGTAATAAATCCGGTGAAGGTCATTACAATGCCCCATGCCAGCACCAGGATGCCGAGGTATGTGGACGGTCTCTTGAACTTCTTGAGGATGATATTGGACGGTACTTCCAATAAAATATACGGAATGAAGAACACTGACTTTTCTCTCTTTCGTTAACACCACTCCCATTGTTATGATACGATTTCAACTTACGAGTGCAATGTTGTACTGGATACCCGTGAGGTTAAGGTCATCGGTCATTCCTCTGTTTGAAAAGTCAGTTTGACTCCATCGATCGCGATGACTCGGAGCCATTCTTACTCGATTTTCGCATTGCCTATCAGGTGCAATCAGTGGAAGCACGAGCATGTCTGAAATTCATGTCCGCAACTTACCGATATTTGCTCTGTCGATATGCGCCGCCAAATACAGCAGTGCAAGCACCGGAACCAATCGGACGTCGATCTTTCGAATCATGCTCTTCTTCTTGTCTTCCGGAAAGTTCTCGTAGAAGTCTGCATCCTCTGCAGATAGACCAATGTTGGCGTACTTGTTGACATTGTATTGCTCGATGATCTCGACCTTCTCGAGGTCCTTCTCATTGCTGGCCAGCGAGGCCTCGTCGTGTTCGCGCCCCATGGTCGTTCCTTCCCAAAATATTGGCTGGGGTTGGCAAGATCCTGAAAGCACTTCAGGAGAGCAAGTCTCTGCTCCGTTCTCATGCCATACTCATATAGTGTTCGCCAAGGACCACGTGCAGAAACGTGCTGCCGATCTGACCCCAGAAGAGACGAACTTGCGGAGACCGGGGTGGGGAACCATGTCGCCTTGATATGTGTGGATCGCGGAGAAGCATTGTGGAGGTTGGCGGGTGTAGCCAAAGCACTCGCGTGAACATGTGCCAAGTTGGCCAAGTGGTAGGCGTCTGCGGAAAAGGAAGGCGGAAAAGTAGACTTGTTGCGGAAATCGAGGCCCCGTAGAAGCCAACCACTAAAAGGAACCTGTCTCGCGGAAAAGGTTCTCGCGTTGTCCGCGGATTAGTCAAGTCTGCTCAAGCGGCAATTAGGTCGCTCGATTCACTGCAATGGAACGAGCTGTGTCTTTTTTGCTTGGAGCACAAGCTACACGTATCTTACTGCGCAGTCTTGTTGCTTTTCCACCGGCCCGATGCCTTCACGAGTATCGGATTTCGATGCCGGTCAGCTCTCCCTTGACACATATAAGCCCGAGGCTTTGGTCTTGCCAAGGTATGTGTTGTCTCCACGACACTTGAGCTGCGAGACCAATGCAGTGTCGGACATAGACAGCCCCGGAACTTCGCTAGCTCCGCGGACTAGGTCTCTCTGCGATGCAGCCCATGGGGTGACATGTGCGCACAGAAAAGTGCAGCACGTGGCCGAAGCAGGGACTATTTATTTTGCTGATCTTGATCGCCAGGACACGCCAACTCACACAGGGAGCACGTTATAAGTGAAGGAAGTGTCCGAAATGCGGCCTGAGGCAATCCAGCATAGCATGGTCCTTCTGTCCTGGAGTCCAATTCAAACTGCCGACCAGGATCTTGAACGTTCGGCCCGCCGAGATGGCACGAACGTGTATGCATGATGAGATGCGGGCATAGACTCTTGTCGATCCTGTGTCACAAATGCCATAAGAGCTTGTGTCCCACTGTTACTGCTTCTTCAATAACATGTCGTTGAGCGCTCAGAACACGGGATATTCTCCACATTGGCGCACTCCATGGCCGCGGAGAGAAAGGTTCTGCACCGGTCGCCCAGCTGAACGAGATACCGACACAAGGCTCCGGGCAGTGGACGATATTACTTGTAGATCGAACGTATGACTGGCAACGTGAGTCGTGTTGAGATGTTGCTCTGATGGACCAGGTTCACGAAGAAGAGAGGCGTGAAGAACAACGGCAGTTAGCACTCAGTTGGCGATGCTTCTGAATTTTGAATCGCCGTTGAGGCATCATAGGTTCAGATGGCATGGGTGAGACGAGGACTAAGATGATGGGATTGTGGCATTTGTTTCTGAAGTTTGGATCGTCATTGAATGGAGCAAGTAGTAGTAAAAGACGTTTGGACCGCTGTCAATTACGCGTATAACACCAGGATGCCGTTCGGCGCCCCGTTCCCTTGGCATTCGCCGATGTTATCTGGCAATGCTGCGATGGCGTTTTCCCAACATCATCTCCACTTCCACCGCCTACGCCGACGAACACCCAAACTCCCAAATCGTGGTCGCGCAAGACAGTCGCCCTGTCGTGAAGAGCGCTCGTGTCGCTCTGCCTACCGAACGTCCCATGCGGTAGTCCTTGAATTTCCCGACGGGCGTCCGAACGTAGCAGAAGAAAAGGACTCGGGTTCGCGCAACGGTGTCCTCACGGCAACAGGCCCACCCGACCTCGACAATGGCTTCCTACGCTGCGATCACGAGTTCGCCTGACGAGCATGGCGGCTCGAGGCCGCATAGCACCTCCTCGCGAAGTGGCAGGAGCTCACGACACTCCAAGTTGAACAGCGGCGGTGGTTCGGCATCATGGCTCTCTTCGGTGATAAACCTCGTCAACACAATCGTGGGCGCAGGAGTACTTGCTATGCCGCATGCGCTCTCAAATATGGGCATCACGCTGGGTGTGATTGTCATTCTTTGGGCTGGGCTCACGAGTGGATTTGGGTTATATCTGCAGACAAGATGTGCGCGATATCTGGATAGAGGCGGGAGCTCATTCTTTGCGCTCAGCCAGATCACGTACCCTGGAGCAGCAGTCGTTTTCGATGCGGCCATCATGCTGAAGTGCTTCGGCGTGGGCGTGTCGTATCTCATTATTATTGGCGATCTCATGCCTGGCGTTATCAGAGGGTTTGTGGGCAACGTGAATGACCAGTTGTACCTGGTCGACAGACAGTTTTGGGTGACGGCGTTTATGTGAGTGTCAGAAGTGAGGAGCGGACATTCAGGAAAGCTAATATGAGATGCAGGTTGGTTGTGATTCCACTTTCATTTCTGCGCAAGTTGGACAGCTTGAAGTATACGTCCATGGTCGCGCTCGTTTCCATATCTTACTTGGTCGTGCTGGTGGTCTACCATTTCATTGCGAACGATGCTGGCCACGAGAAGGGGGCGGTGCATTGGGTTAGATGGCAAGGATTGGGCTCTACCCTTTCCAGCTTTCCGGTCATTGTGTTTGCGTATACATGTCATCAGAATGTGAGCAAAGCCATCTCACTTGCGATGCGGCTGCAAGCTAATAGTCACAGATGTTCTCGATCCTGAATGAGATTGCAGACAACAGCCCGAAACGGACCACTGCTGTCGTCACCGCGAGTATTGGAACCGCAGCCAGCACCTACATTCTGGTTGCCGTTACTGGATACCTCACATTTGGAGACAATGTCCTTGGGAACATTGTGGCGCAATACGTGCCGAACGCGGCGTCTACCGTCGGCCGGGCTGCTATAGTGATTCTGGTCATGTTCAGCTACCCTCTGCAGGTACATCCCTGCCGGGCCTCGCTCGATGCGGTGCTGAAGTGGCGCCCCGTCAACAGGCAGGCTCAGGAATTCACTCCCGTGCCATCATCTAGAGGATCGCCGTCGAGATACTCTCTCCTGACTGGCAAGGTACCTGTAGGACGACCAACGCCGACAGAGATGAGCGAAGTGCGCTTCGCCATCTTAACGACATGCATCATCATCATGTCGTACATCGTGGCCATGACTGTAAGCAGCTTGGACAAGGTACTTGCGTATGTCGGATCAACAGGAAGCACGGCCATCTCCTTTATCCTGCCTGGACTGTTCTACTACAAAATCAGCGCGCCGGATTCGCCGCACCACCAACGACTTCTCAAAGACGAAGACGAGGAGTACGACCGCACCGCCTCAGTTGAAGAGGGCGGGTCTAGTAACGGCCGACAAGCGAAGGGTGAACTGCTGCGAAAGTGCAGCTTAGCACTCGCGATTTACGGCTTCACAGTGATGATTGTGTGTCTTATCACGAATAGTATCAACATCGCGAATGGGCGGTAATATGTATTTCAGACTGGCGTTTATGGCGGCATTGCATTGCGTTGTGTTTCGATAGAGTGGGAGGAAGATCATTGCTGGCCTAACGGTCACTGCCATCACAGAGGTGTTCAGATACCCAGTGTCAACATTATCATGATACTTCCACATGCTTCTTGTGTTCGCAGATCCTGATAACAATTTGTCGCGAGTCGCGCTGCAGAAGATAATCGCGAAAGGCAAAGCCTCGAAACAGTATGGCTTCTCGGCTCTGATACCGAAGGCTGCCGAGGCGCGGACCAAAACGGACAAGATGCGCGCTTGCCGGGATTCGTCTGGGGAAATCATGACGACGGTTCGTCGCGCGTGTCTCTCGCATCATCATAAAGAGCTCATCCTCGCCCAGCCCGCCCGCTCGAACCTCACGTCGGTCGTGCGAACCATGTCCTTGCACAGCCAAGCTACAATTTCTCCTCACTCTACGTACCACTTTCCCCTCACTCTCGAAGGGAGCACAAGCCATTGATACCGTCTCGACGCGAACGAAACCTCCCGGAAGACCTGGGGCAGTCGTAGCTGCGACCAGGATACGCGGCAAGCGAGCGAATCGAAGTAAGTCAACGACCATTCTGGGTTCTTACAAGGCTTCCGAAATGCGGGGAAATGGAAGTCGATGCTGGGAGGATGCAAGATGAATGAGCATGAGTTGAGGCTGCAAACGACGAGAAGACGCGGAGAAGGGCGATGCGCTGAGAATGCTAGTCGATGCTGACACCTTTCTGGGAGATGAGACACTAGTCTTCCTACTACCACGACGGAACTGCATTCCTTCGTCAAGGAGAAATTGTGAGAAGCCGTGTCCATTGCCTTCGTGACATCTTGAGTGAGAAGAAGAAGAAATAGCAAGAAGCTGTATATCTATCAAAAGAGCCTTTCAAAGCTTTTGACATAGACTACAACGCGCTGCTCCTCATCATCGACTCTCAAGATGTCAAGCAAGGCCGCCGGCTTCTTCGAATACAACTCCCAACTTGTGAGCTCGTTTTATGAACAAATCGTCAGCCTTAACGGCGCTAAGTTTACCCCCGAGGACGCTTTCACCCTCTATCACCTCGTCACCGAAGAGCAATATGGCTCACGAACCGGAGCTGCTGTCGGTCCCATCCTTCCAGCTTTGGGCCATGCCTTAGCTGGAGGACTGGCGAGTGCAGTGGCGAAGGCCACGGTTTACCCGATCGATACGATTGTCACGCGAATGCAAGTGCAGAAGCAATTGAAGGGTGATAAGGAGGCACCGAGTGCTGCTAGCAATGCCGACGCCGAGTACAAGGACCCCATCGATGCGGCGAAGAAGATTTACAAGAGTGAGGGAGGATTGAAGGGATTCTATGCCGGGTTGAATTCGGATGTGGTGAAGGGAATTGCAGATTCATTCTTGTTCTTCTTGGCATACAACGCCGTGAGAGATCAGATGCTGAAGAAGCAGGGCGGAAAGCAAATGTCCATCTTGAAGGAATTGAGCGTGGGAATTCTGGCTGGCGGGATCTCCAAGGCCGTCACACAGCCAATCTCCAACATCGTGGTCAGGCAACAAACCGCCGCTCTGGTTGCTGCAAGAGATCCAACTTCTTCGACAACACCAGCTCAGAGCGACAGACTAAGCGTGAAAGATGTCGCTCTGCAGATCCGCAACGGAAAAGGCATCGCAGGATTCTGGGCCGGATACAGTGCGCAACTCATCCTAACACTCAACCCAGCAATCACATTCGCAGTCGACAACCTCCTCAAAGGACTCGTGCCAAAAGACAGGCGCGACAACGCAAGCGCGACCTTCCTCGTCGCGGCACTTTCCAAAGTGGTCGCGACCACAATCACATACCCCGTCATGCTCGCCAAATCGCGCGCCCAAGCCGCAGGCAGTTCCCCGGAAGAAGGCGATCCAAGCGAACACTATGTCTCAGTCAACGACTCCGCAGACCGCAAAACCCAAGTCAAACAAGCCATCCAACGCGTCGCCCATCTCCTCGAAGGCCAGACGCGAATTTTCGTCGCTTTGAAGAAGATCTATCGCGACGAAGGTGCGAAGGGAATGTATTCTGGCCTGGAAGGTGAAGTTGTCAAAGGTTTCCTGCAGCATGGTATTACCATGGCGGCCAAGGATGGCGTGCACGTTGGTGTTGTGCAACTGTACTATGTTGTGTTGAAGTTGACGAAGCGATGGGATGCTGAGTTGGCGAAGGCTCAAGAGCAGGCGGCGGAGCTTGCGAGGAATGCTGCGCATAAGGTTGAGAATGTTGCTGTGTCTGCTGCTGAGGCTGCGAAGAAGGCTGTTGGGCAGTAGAGATTTGCTCTCTGCTGGAATGGCGATGAAACAAAAATTCGCGACTATTTCATAATTTTGTGCTGCAAAATTGGCGAGGGCTGTTACACCTTTGTAGTTTTGATTTCGGCTTGTACGACGAGATATGAGAACTCTGCCAATCTGCTGCTCTCAATGCCATTCAAGCAGGTTTCATCTCATCCTATGTTTCATATCTTCACTTACAAACTCCCGACCACCCACCAACAGCCCTTCCCTAGCTGTAGACAGCAAAATAAAAAGTGAGAAAAATTCACACATCGCCCTCTCTCGCCACGGCCTCGGCTCCACGCATACCTCGCTTCTCGAGATACAGTGCCTCAGCTACGCCGCATAAGGCAGAGAGATGCGAGTGTATAAAGAGTACTTACATGCTCCAAGCAGAGTGCCCAGTATTGGCCTTGATTTCTGTTCTCTGCTCTCACATGGGAGAACGCTCCCTCAAATCCCCGAGTCCGTCTGCAAAGGCAAAACATCCGGATGCAAATTCATACAAGGACCACTCGAATCATCCGGAATCCACTTATCCCAAGCCTGACACATATCAAAGAAAGGCTCATCCCGCCCCGGCATAAAAGTCTTGGGCCAAAGCCTCACATTCTCCAAAATCTGCGCTGCTAATCCCATTGAAGCATGGAAAGCAATATGATGACAATGCATAATCCACGCTCCGGGATTATCAGCTTTGAATGCGACAATGAGGTATCCGCCATCGGGAAGGAAAGCTACGTCTCAACGAGGGGGGTTATGGAGTGTGAGATTCGCTTGTGCAATGTCGCATTCTTGGTCGTTGTCGGGGACGCATTGGTCGAGGACGGCGAAGTCGTGGCCGTGTAAGTGGATGGGGTGTTGGCCCGGGAAGTAGGCTGCGCTGGGCTTTTTGGGGATGGGATGGGGTCTTGAGGGGTTTTTGGGTTTTGATGCGCCGGAGATGATGTTTAGTTGAAACCAGGCGTCTTCTTCGGCGTCGCCGGAGTCGATGACTGTGAGCCAGGGTCTTTTGGCGAAGTCTTGGGTTGGGTTGAGGAGGGGTGGATCGCTGAAGTTGAGCCACATGGAGTGGCTTTGGACGAGATAGAAGTGGGAGGTGTTCTTTTTGCAGGGGTAGTATGGGGTGCCGTTGATTTTCATGAAGTCGAGGTGGAAGTCGGGTAGGGCTGATGAGTGGTTAGAATTGTGCATTGGATCGTGGCATAGGCATCGACTCACCTTGTCGAGTTTCACTGACATTCCACTTGACCACTGGTGACAATGTCTGGACATCCGGGTAATAAGTCTCGTCGATGCAGTCAAGTGTTATGTCTTCCTGTTGATTAGTAGTCGGGAAGTCTGTGTTTGAGGAATAGCGCAGAATACCAGTGCGGCCATCAGGCTGTCGAAAGCTGAGGTCCTTCGGTTTGCAGCCCTTGTCCAGGGGTCCCGGGTTAAAAGCAGTGCAGTTCGTGGCTGGCGATGTGCGGATCCAGAAGTTGACGTCTTCGGAAGGAATGGTGGGTTCTCCTGCTACTATGATATTGTATCGCTGGCCTAATGAAGAATGTTGTCAGTGCACTCTCTGCAACGTAAATCTGGTCCATGCGCACCAATGCCAACCACGATCTTATTCGTGTAATACGGAGTGATGGAGACAAAGTCTGTTGAGATGACCCAGAAGGAATGGTTATCGACGGAGAACACAAATGTCGTATCAGCCGCGCCATTGATGATACGCATGAGGTATCGAACGCCCTGTGTGCAGCTTAGCTCTAATTCTCGTCGTGGAATTTGACATGTAATTCACTCGTTGGAACACCACTTCATTGAACTTTGTTCCTTATGGAACAGGCTTGGATGCATCAAGAAGAGGCCATTGACCTTCGACCGGTTAGCCAAAGACTCCAACGGTACGAGTACGCAGACAACTTGCCAACGCCATTCTGCAGCATGTTGTCGATATAGATACGACCACACTTCGTCACCATAGACCATTCCCACTTCTCGAAGACGCTACAACAACGGTCAGTGGCGACGAGTACTGCAGGAAGTGGGATTCCATACGGCATGTGCAGCCAATCACTCAGGATTATGGGAGCTACTTGATGGTCGAAGCTTTTGGACATGGGCCCATAGACAGTGAACGCTCCCAGCAGTCCTGCTGCATACTGTGGTCATCTGTAAGCTTTGTCTATTAGCGAATGGTAGTCACACTCACCTGAAGGGAGTAGTGGCTATGATACCAGGAAGTTCCATACTAGTCATGCCGTCAGCTGAGATACCACGAGATAGACTGAAGCGAAGAGAGTTTTACCTGAGTTGCATTGAAAACATAGGTGAATGTCTCTCCAGGTGCAATGGGACATTGGGTCACAGCATTGACTCCGTCCATCTGGCCAGTCTTCCATTGTCGAAAGCCGTGCCAGTGCACAGTGGTTCCGTTACCTGGCTCGGAAGCAGTCTTCACCAAAGTATTGTTGATTGTGATTCTGATCTCATCGCCCCAGCGAGCTTGCAGACGCGGTCCCGGGAAGCTGCCATTGAATAGCTGGACATATACGTCCCCTGCGCCGTCCGGATTGCGGGTGGACTCCGAGAGCTCAAGGTAATACTCTCTCACAACTCCTTTGGGGCCATCGATCTCGTAATTGGTGCCAATATCATAGGTCTGGCCAGTCTTGGTATTCTTCAGCCAGCATGTCCTGTTGCCGTTCGTATTGCAAGAAACCCAGCCGTCTTCCTTCCGGTAATCTGGATACTTGCATATGAATGTGGGATCAGCAACGTCATCAAGGTCGTCTGGCGGGTTGTATATAGGGAAGCCTCCCTTCGTTGTAGCTTCTGGAGACTTGATAGGAACTTGCAGCGCAGTACTGGTATCGAAGTCTGGGACCTTCTGAAATCCGTGGACGAAGAAATCGAGAATCTATACAATCCTGGTCCAGATGGCCCGCACTGGCGCCATGGTGCACGAAAGAGATACGCAGGCTCAAAGATCACTCTCTGGTCAGTAAAGACAAAAAGATAAATTATCGTGAAGAAGAGAGAGGGGTGCTGGCGCCTCTGCCATTAAGTGCATAAGGGCAATGGATGGTCTGCGATGTGTTTTTCAGCTCGCCATTGGAGCTATGGTACTTGCACAGAACTGCGAGACGCCACGAACACTAGCGAGCTGTCGGATCTGTCAACGTGAGAATTACAGCCTCTTGCGGCATCTGGATGAGTCTTTGTGGCTGCTGCAGCTATGTGATGGCGCAGTGGCTTGCATGAATAGCTGTCTTACGGCGCTGGTCTCCCGATCGACACGCTGTAGTCTGGCTACGCGGACCGCTGAGATGCTCAGTACTTATTTTCAAAGAAGCCATTGATCCGAGGGTCTTGTCTTTTTGATCGTGCTGTTCTCTTGCAAGAGTAGAATCCGACGATCTCTACCGTCGGCTGGACATAGGTCGTGTGCCACTCGTGGTGGAGGCGTCAGCTAGAAGCAATGAGTAGTGGGCAAGGTGGACTGCAGCATGCGTAGCCTCTCGCGTGCGATGTCCTCAGTGAACAGATGGTGGGAGCATGGTCGAAGCGTGGCTGGCGGGTCTCTCCCTGTGGCAGGCGCCTCTCGTCGGCGAGGCCGTAGCGGCACGATACGCTCCCATGCATCCTGCGAGGCGATGGGCTGATGTCGCGTGGCTGGCTGAAACAGAGACATGAGCTCGCACTAGTAGAAGCAAAGGAGGAGGAGAGCTTGGATCAGCAAAACCTCGTTCATTGGCTCGGAAAGAGCTCCGCTGTCTCCGCTCCTGCTTTCTGTCAGCGCGGATCAACTCACGACCTTCATCAACCGTGTATCAACGACATTGCTCAAGGATCCTGCATCTTACCGACCTCATTGATCTCCAAGCGGCCAGCGGAAAGTCATTACTGCCAACAGAGCATGCAGGGCTTGCAGCATTAGTGCGGCGGCTAGGCCCGTGTGTCGTCTTCCCCTCCGCAGCCTTGACGAGCCACCAGAAATTTTCCTCGAGAATAAAGCTCAAACGGTACAGACATGCGTTTTGAGACTGCCGTCCATTTCCTGATTCTGGCAAGTAACACTCGTGGCTCTGGCGACCCCTACCTCCGCTTCAAAACAGCAATGAAGAACGACATAGACGCTATCAGCATCGATATTGGCGACCCTTATAAGGTGGAGGCACGCAAGAACTGCGATCAATGATCGCGGAAGACGTCTCAACTATAGGATTTGAGTACCCCGACTTCGATGGATGTGCCGTAGCTTTGATGCATCTGTCGGAACCGCCCAGCATAGCGGACTTGAAACCATTCATCCAGCCAGTGCAGCGATCCTGGGCGAAAGTCCAGAGGATTTGGTCATGTGTATTGAACGGGGGTGTAGGTTGACCAGTGTATGCTGGAACAGTCTTCGCTCAGGCGCATATCTCTTGCTATTTCTGGAATGCTGATCGTGTGTCGCTGGTCTCAAGAAGTCAACATTGATGTCGCATAGATGTCCTGGCCGATGAGCTCATTTCAAGAGGCAACCTACCCGCGTATCCCGCCAATACCGTCACATCTCAAGACCCCTTTGTATCACGCAGTGCCCTTGACTTTCAATCCGCAATCGATTGCGATACCGATCGTCACTACCTGCTCCATTTTTCGAGCCACCAGGCGTCCGAGCCAAGGAAGGAGACAGGTAATTGCTGCCGTCCCTTGCCTGTTTTCAACTTCCTCGACGCTTCGCCTCTTGCTAGTGCCTGTTGCAGCCATGCTTGCGGGTCAGTCATATCATCGTCATCTTTCAAGGCATCTGCCAACAACTCCACATGCTCTTTCTTTAGCTTGCCACCTTCCTCAATTATCATCGCAGCGACCAATCGCACTCTTTCCCAATGAACATCTGAAGGGTTGATGTGCTGGGGCCTTCTGGGGTCCGCGGGCCTTCTGTGATCCTCGAGCATCGTCAATTCGGCCTTGGACACTTGTAACCTGTAAATCACATAACATCTAGTTCCAGCTTGGATGTCGATAATCCGCACTCGATCGATGATATGTGCCGGCATCCTGTCCCAACATGCTCTCCTGATTCGAGTGTTGCGGCGACGAAGAATAACTCGAAGAAGCATCATCAAGTCCAGCGGTCGATCCACACCAAGCCAGTTGAGAAATTCTTCGCGCACTTGCTTGGAAACTAGGGCGATGCTCTGGGCACAGGCATCCGGGAAGAAGACGTTATGGTCGATAGAGATGTACTTGCCGTAGGGATCAATGTTTTCGATGTAGCGATTGTAGATCATTTCGCGAACTTCGAGAGGGAGCCGGAGAAAGTCCTTGAAGGGTCGTTCGGTATTCCAGCGCTCGATTGACCATCGTAGGTGAGCCCGGGTTCCTTCTAGTTGCTCTTGTTTGTATAGTATGGCCTTGGCTTGTGCGTTGACGACTGCCACTCCATCGTCGATCCTTTCGCGTTCTGCCTGCCAGTTTCGGACAACGTCCAAAGTTGGCAAGTCAGCCATGTTGAGCGTATGTGCGTATTGAAAGATTGGAGGCGGATGAGAGTCATGTTATAGAATGTTTGGCTAATGAGCTTGGCGCATATGGTAACACAAACTTAGGCTGCAACGCTGTTTGCGCGTTCCTCCAAGCTCCGTAGAATTGGCGTGGACGAAAACATCCCTTGCAGTACTTCAATTGGAGCATCGCCAATGAATTTGTGAGTACAGGACTGGATTTGACGTGCAGAACTGGAGATCTGCAAATTTGATACCGATACCTTCCCCATCCTCCACACACTGGTGGCCGGTAGATCGAGAACATACGTCTTCATCATCGAGACCACATGACTTCTTGCTAAGCTTGGAAGATCACTGGACCTGAGAAAGACTGCTGTCGTGTCGTCATGTTCCGGGTCTCTTTCAGATTGATCGGCTGAGCAACGATTTGGCCATGTCCTGCGGGCGTTAAGTGTCGATGGTGCTGAGTCGGTCGCCTGTGCAGCTTGTTCTCGCCGAGCCACATTCACAAGAGTCGTTGTCTGCGAGCTCTTCTACGACCGCGCTATATCATGCTGCATCTCTGCCTCGAGATCTGCCAAGCTCTTGTTCGTACTCAATGCCGTATGAATCCAACTGAAGTGCCAATTCTTCAGACCCACACCTTCCTTTGCTATCGTCGTAGCAACAAGCTGCAACCGGGGTTGCGCTCGATTCCGCATCTTCGACTCTGCTCTGCCCTTCGATAGCCCGTGAAACCTCAACTCGCCGCTTGCCACCACTATTCTGACCGTACCACCAATGTGACTGTCCCTGAAAATGTCAATCATCTTGACATGACTGAGCATCTTTGCTGCTAGTATAGACCACATCCTTTTCTCTGCAAGTCGGTGATGGCCAGAGCGGGGGTACACATCGTCCACAAAGCGAGTCGTATCAGACCAGATCATCGGCCGGTTCCATGCAAGCCAGGACAGGAATTCTTCCCGCAACTGCTTGGAGATCCGTGCCACCGGACTGCGGTACCCAGTATGGTAGGACATCCTGGTGGGAATACGGTAAGCATATATCATTTCCCGAATCTCGAGGGGCAGTTGAAGAAAGAGCTTGAAGGTTCGATTCGAGTACCACATGGCGATATTGTCCTTCAGCAGAACTCGGCTCGGTTCCAGCTCCGACCGTTTGGCTTCCAGATATTTTCGCTGGCGGTCAAGCAACGCCATTTTCTCTTCAAGCTCTTTAGCTTTGCCATCAATTTCTTCGTATTGAGCATCGAGGATCGTGATCACGTTCAGATTGGCGCTGTCCGCCATGTCACTTATAGTAGTCGGATTGGTGAATGCTAGTCTGATGTCGACGGCTCGACAGTCTTGTTATAAAGCATTTGGCGTGGGGGTACTGATGCATTGTGGTGACACGAACTTAGGCTGCAACGCTGCAAGACCCTTTCTGTGCGACCCGAACCTCGATGGTGTGGTGCAATGCCTCTCCGCCTGGCCAGTCTTGTCGACGCATTCCAATCGTGGACTCCGTAAGTCAATACCAAGGACAGATCCTGAACGCTTCGTTTCTTTGCAACTCACTCTGGAGCCATCCCTGCGATTCAGTTTCCTCATTTTAAAGTCTCGAGGCCTTGATAATCAACTCAACGTGCTTTTTTCTCAAACCTACACCTTCTCTTGCGACAAGCTCTCCTATGAGTTTCAATCTCTCAAAACATGATGTTGAGCCGCCTTGTTCTGCATCCCCGTCGTCGTTCGGGGAATCAATCAATCTCACTTCACCGCTGGCGACATGTAATCTGCAGTCTGCAGCTGCTTCATGTCCTGCTTCAATATCAACAAGCTGTACGCGACTGAATACCTGCGCTGGCATCCTGAGCCACGCAGATTCACATTTCCGTGTACCGGAATGATAGTGTACAAAATACCAGAGCAGGTCGTCCATAACCAGCGGTCGATTCCACCCAAGCCATTCGAAGTATTCTTCGCGTACCTGCTTGGAAACTATGGCGATGCTCTGAGCGCACCGCTTGTGAAACAGAATCTTGGGTGAGATGTAACGTTCCTAAATCATCTCACGGATCTCTCGTGGTAGGCGAAGGAAATGTTTGAATGGCCGATTTCGATCCCAGTTGCCAATTTGCATGAGTATAGGATTTCGGACTTGGTCCAGTTGTCGTAGCTTCTCTCGCAGCTGCACGATCTGGGCATCGATAGTCGCAAGCTCATCCACTGCTCCAGCAGCCTGCACCACTTCCACGTTGTTCATGCCACACGTATATGTCCGAAGCGATCGCAAGGGGACAAAGTGTTCCCGGAGGACGGTTGGTGGTTGCCAGTATGGTGTCCAGCGGAATCACTGTAGACAGGAAAGAGTGCCTTCTGGTCACGGCTTCGGCTTGGAATGCTTGGGATTTTCGGAGGCTGATTTGTCCTCGAGGGCTTCGCAATCTACTTATGTTCCGCGAGCTTGGCGTTTATGGTAACACACACTCGGCTGCAATGCTGGATTTTCTGTAGCCCCCCACCCTCAGTGGCGTGACAAAGTGTCAGCCCAATTGTCTCGGCTCTCGTCTTCCAATGACAAGCAGGTCCCGCTGTCCGTGAACTCATTTGCGTCACAATCAGAAAACGGCAGATCTCGAACCACCTCAAGGACAACCTGACTTCCACCTCACGATGCAATCGTGCCTCCATGTTTTTGTACTTCTTCACCGTGAACGCGCTGATTACCCACTTTAGGTGTGGTACCATCAGACTTAGACCCTCTCTGATGACCGCGGCGCCCAGAAGTTCCAGGCGTTTCCGATGATATTGCATAACCAAATTGTAGCCCGATAGCTCGATCAGCTTCACTTCACCGCCAATGACGTTCAGTCTCCAGTTCGCAAAATCTCCGGGCTCGAATCGAATCTCAAAAAGCCGGACGCGACCGAGGATCTGCGATGGTATGCTGAGCAATCTGCTTTCCTTACCTTTGCGAATTGAGATTCGCTCTAGGTTGTTGTGACATTTGATTCGCAAAGGCGAGACAAGAGGCCGATGACGGCCGAGCCAGTCGACAACCTCATCGCGGATCTGCTGAGATACAATTCCAGTATGCTATTCTTGCAGCCTTCCGCGAAGGTCACCGTGCTAGGGAAATAGTGGCCATAGATTATCTCGCGGATTTCTAGAGGACATTCGAGGAATCGCTCTAGTCTTCGATTGAAATTCCAAGCGTAGGTCTGACGCTGTAGATGGAATTGGATGTGCTCCAGCCGCCATCGCTGCTTTTTCAATCCTTTTTGCCTGGCTTTGAGTTGGAAGAGCTCTGCTTCGACCGTGGCAAGCTCATCACGAGTCTGCTCGGTGCGTGCATCCAGTTTTCGGATGACTTCCAGGCTCGTTTTCGCACTCATGTTGTTTGTAGAGATAGAAGTTTCGGGGGCTGAATCGTCAATGGAAAGTGTGGCAACGGGAGCTCGGCGCGTTTGGTGACACAGCAGCTGCGAGAGCACTTTTCGCGCAACCCCCAATCTCGGTGGTGTGATGTAATGCGTACTCAGATCCCCTGATCTTCATGTGTAACATAACTCTGAGCCATAGGCAGGAAAGGGCAGCTGTTGGAACCCGGTCCGCAACAACAATCTGGCTTCTACTTCACGACTGAGCTTCCGCTCCATGTCTGCCAAGCTCCTCCCTTTCTGCGTCAGAACGCGGACTAGCCACTTCAGATGCACATTTCTCAGGCCCGAACCTTCCTTGACGATCATTGAGCCCACGAGCTGCACTTTTTCCAAGAATATCTCCGCGATGCCTTGAAATTGCAATATACCCAACCCGTTTGATGATTCAACGAATCGGACTTGCCCGCTCGCCACGTACAATTTGCAACATACATCTCCTCCGTCTTCAATAAGGATATCGAGACACCGTACGCGTTCAATGACCTGCGCTGGCGTTTCGGACCATATCGTTCTCAGGACGTGGCTGGGCTTGTGAAATGTGGGTGTCGAGCCAGAACTACTGTATTTGAGCCACAGAGGCACGAGAAGTGGTCGATTGATGGCGAGCCAGTCGAGGAACTCTTCGCGCACTTGCTTGCAAACAAGTATGATGGGTTCCGTGTAGGCGCTGATGAAGGTGTCGTATGGGACATAGTGATCGTAGACCATTTGCCGAATCTCCAGAGGAAGCCGGAGGAACGGCTCGAATTTGCGGTTGTAGTGCCATTCTTCGATTTGCTGTTGCACGAAGTAGTTGGTGAGTCGCAGCCGACTGCGCCTGCCTAGAAGCCCCTCAATCTCTTGTTCGATCTCTGCGAGTTCATTTAGAGTCTTGTCGGCGCGAGCATCCAAGGCCCTGATCACTTCCGGACTGGTTTTGTTCTTCATGGTGGGTGGGTGGGTGCGAGAGGTTAGGAAAGTTGAAGGCCGTTTGATCTGAGCTTAGGCGCTAACTTAGAAATTCGCCGAAGAGCTTTGCTGCCTGGCTTGATGACCAGGGACAGGCGGGCCGCAGAGCACTGTTGGAGACGTGAATGCCTAACTAATCAGAACTTCGCAAATGAATACATCGAAAAGTGAGCTTTTTGTCATTTCCGGCATCAGCTACCGGGTCCCGTATTCCTTATTGAAGGCTCTCCCAAGTACCATTCTCCTCACTTCACTCGTGCCAGCACCAATTTCATATAACTTGGCATCACGCATTATCCGCCCGGCAGCCATCTCGTTCATATATCCCATACCTCCCAAGCACTGTATCGCATCCATACCGCATTCAGTCGCTCTCTCCGCAGCATAAAGAATAGCGCCAGCGCAATCCTGAGTCTTGATGTCTGGATCCTCAAAACTCTCATCAATCGCCCGAGCGACAGAGTAAGTGAAAGCCGAGCTTGCTCTGTACTTGGTATACATGTCTGCCAGCTTGCCTTGAATGAATTGGTTGTGTGCAAGAGGTTCGCCGAATTGCTTTCGTTCGTGGACGTAAGGCAATGTCACGTCCAGTGCAGCTTTCATGAGTCCGAGAGGACCAGCAGAGAGCACTAATCGTTCGAGATCCAGACCCTCCATCAGCACCTTGACTCCTCTGTTCAGTGGCCCCATCACAGCTGAGTCGGGCACGAAGACGTTGTCGAACAGCAGTTCTCCTGTATTTGAACCTCTCATGCCGAGCTTGTCCAATTTCCTCGCCACACTGAAGCCTGGCGTAGTGGTGTCGACTAAGAAGACTGTGATTCCCTTGCTCCCGGCATCTGGTTCTGTTTTCGCATAAACGATAATCACATGTGCATCAGGTCCATTTGTGATCCACATCTTGCTGCCATTCAGTCGATATCCGCCGTCGACCTTCTTTGCAGTCATCTTCATGCTCACAACATCACTTCCGGCTGTGTGTTCTGACATGGCTAGGGCACCAATCTTCTCTCCCGATAGCAGGCCAGGAAGCCATTGTGCCTTTTGCTCATCGTTGGCATGTAATTGGAATTGGTTGACGCAAAGTTGTGAATGGGCTGCGTAAGAAAGTCCGATACTGCCAGACGCTCTGCTCAATTCTTCCAGGACGATACAGTGGGCCTGGTATCCCAGTGCAAGACCACCATAGTCCTCGTCTGCTGTGATGCCGAGGAATCCTGCTTCACCAAATTTCTTCCAGAGCTCGTTCGGGAATTCGTTGTTGTGATCTGTGGCCTGAGCCAAGTCTTGAGGGATCTCTCGTCGGACGAACTCGATTGTACGTTCCCGTAGTTCTTCTAGCTCAGCGGTCGTGGGTGGCTGAAATCCCTTGGGATGTTTCCGTGTCGAGGCATGGCGTTGCCATTGGGTGGCGATGAGGCACTTGGAGGCTGTTCGCGATGCTGGACGAGTGCACTGCAGTACTGCCGTCCGGAGGGCTGTTGTAGGAGGCATTATGGTGTTCGTGAAGATGGAATAGAAGTGAAACAAGACGCACGATTAGCAGCAGTTCATCTGGAGAAAGTGTGGAGAGCGAGCGATCTGATCTCATGAACCCTGCTGTTGTGCCGGCGATATGCGCGTCCCTCGGCTCAAGACGCAGCTTGCTCGCCGCCGATGCTCTGCCCAGCACAACGGATCCGATTCCAGGGCGAGATTGGACGACGAACAAAATCTGCGTCGTATAAGAAACTCCTAAAGCCGCTGCCATCCTCGAAGCATGTGAGACCGTCTCCGCCATGGCCGCCCTCATGCCCCCACGAGCCCTCGCCCGCTCCCTGCAACACGTCTCCCGCCGACACGCTCTCCGCCCCGCCCAATGCCTGGTAAATAAACAACGACAGCGAGCATCGACATACGCCAGCCCTCACCAGGCGGCTCAGCTATCGATAGTACAGACCGCCGTCGACACAAGCAGCAATGGCTTCCAAGACAATGCCGCAGCGATGGGCGAATACATGTCCAAGCTGACAGCTCTACACGAGAAGGCCTCGAAAGGCGGACCCGAGAAATCGAGGCAAAAGCACGTTGAGCGAGGGAAGCTGCTGGTCAGAGACCGTATAACTGCTCTAGTAGATCCTGGGTCGAGCTTCCTGGAGCTGAGCGCATTGGCCGGGCACGAGCTGTATCCGGGCGAGGATGTACCAGCAGGAGGAATAGTCACAGGCATTGGGACAATAGAAGGCGTGCAGTGCATGATTCTTGCCAACGACAGCACAGTCAAAGGAGGGTCGTACTATCCCATCACAATTAAGAAGCACCTCCGAGCACAAGAAATTGCACAACAAAATCGCCTCCCATGCGTATACCTCGTAGATTCTGGTGGTGCCAATCTTCCACACCAAGCCGATGTCTTCCCTGATCGAGACCACTTCGGCCGCTTCTTCTTCAACCAAGCGAACATGTCATCTCTCGGAATTCCGCAGGTTAGTGTGGTCATGGGTTCGTGTACAGCTGGTGGTGCCTACGTGCCCAGCATGTCCGACGAGAGCATCATCGTGAAAGAGCAAGGCACTATCTTCCTGGCTGGTCCACCACTCGTCAAAGCCGCGACCGGCGAAGAGGTCAGTGCCGAAGATCTGGGAGGCGGCAAGCTTCATTCCGAAGTGTCTGGCGTGACCGACTATCTCGCCGAAGACGACGCACATGCAATTGTTCTCGCACGAAGAAGCATCTCCAACTTGAACTACCCCAAAACCGGCAACCCATCTCGAAAAGAGAACTGGACCGAACCTCTATACGACCCTGAAGAACTCGGTGGCATCGTAGGCACGAATCTCAAGCAATCCATCAACATGCACGAAGTCATCGCTCGTATTGTCGATGGATCTGAGTTCTCCGAGTTCAAGCCTTCGTACGGCACAACACTCCTCACAGGCTTTGCCACCATCTACGGACACCCCGTAGGCATCATCGCCAACAACGGAATCCTCTTCAGCGAATCAAGTCTGAAAGGCGCACACTTCATCCAACTCTGCAGTCAAAGGAACATCCCTCTGATCTTCCTACAAAACATCTCAGGTTTCATGGTTGGGCAAGATGCAGAGAAAGGCGGAATCGCCAAAAATGGCGCGAAACTCGTCACAGCAGTCGCTTGTGCACAAGTACCCAAGTTCACAGTCCTGGTTGGTTCATCAGCTGGCGCAGGAAACTATGGTATGTGCGGAAGAGCATATTCCCCTCGATTCTTGTGGAGTTGGCCATCGGCGAAGACGAGTGTCATGGGCGCCGAGCAATTGAGTTCTGTCATGGCAGCCGTAGGGAAGAAGGTCGATCCGGAATTGAAAGCGCGTATTGAAAGGGAGAGCGAAGTCACTTTTGGTACTGCGAGGTTATGGGACGATGGTGTTATCCCGCCGAGCCATACACGAAGAGTGTTGGGTATGGGATTGCAGGCTGCTATGACTGGATCTGTGGAAAAGAAGGAGACCAAGTTTGGTGTGTTTAGGATGTAATGTACCATCATCAGCATGGGAAGAGGTTCGGCATTTCTCACGAGATCACCAAAAGTCATTCATCAGCTCCGCGTGGCTTTTTGTTCTCAGGTTCAATCAGATCGCGCGACGCAAGTGCTTGGTTGCTGTCACGCGACTCAGAGCAGAGGTCAACGCGTCTTGCGGCCAGACTGGGCACTACTGGCTTTCAAAGGCCACGGACACGGCTGAGAGCCGGCGAAGAACAGCGAGCCGAAAGTCTTTACTGCCGGTGGCCTCGTATACCAGCCGTCTTGAGTCCTTGGTATGTGAGCAATCGCTCACCAACGTCATGCTGCACGATGCGATGAAAGCCTTAAGCACGCCACCGACAACGTCTGATTCTTGCCAGCGGTGCTGCCTTGAACAAATCGGGCATCTTACAGAACTGATTGACGCGGTATGCCGTACAGTTGCCGGCCACGGCGGTCAATTCGCACAGATGTGCTGACTACTGACTTGAGAAAAGACGGCTGAGATCCAGCTTCTACCCTGAGAAGCATCAATACAGATCATTCACAAACATGCTGCGGAGCATATATCTGACTTTGCCCAAAGAACAGTTCCCTGCCGAAGATGCGAAGGAAAGCCCTAGTTATTAGCCATGTTGGTCTATAATAGTTACTAGCATTTGTCACCGTTTGTGAAGCCTCCACTCTCACATGTCCAAGAAGATCTTTCTGCGAAGGTGCGACAAAATCATCACCATGAGACACACTATGGATTTCAACGTCTTCTTCAAAGACTTCCAAGAAAGCGCAGACGCAATGACTTGCGGACAGCGCGTCGACGGGAAAAACAAGGTTCAACGTGAGTCTCCGACCGTTCGACGGCACAGCAGATCCGGCAGGATTAAGCTCACCGACTTCAACTTGCCAAGTTCCAAAGCAGACACAAAATGACTCTCGTCCTGAGTCCTTCTGTAATCTCCCGCATCGAACTCAAGAACAGAGGTTGTCGGACTGAAGTTCTGTGAAAAGATGGTTTGGCACAGCTAGAGTTGGCTTTATGCTTTCTCGCGGGAGGGTATAGCGGACCCTATAACAACCACGCTGTCGGAACCGGTATGTGAAACGGGCGCAGATCTCTGGCGTCGAACGCCACGAGAAAAGCAGCTCTGTCGTGATAAAGAAGCGGTGTCGTCCTTTGCGGACGCGGGTTCGTATGTTGTTGAGAGTGAAAAAGCCGTCCGGATACGTGCATATTCGATCTTCACTTCTTTCGTGTTCAACGTCGTTCTTGCATTCTTACTTCAATTCAATCATTTCACTCAGTCGTTCATTTAAGCAGACAGCATGCCGCGACCAATATCTCTGGGTCTTACTACTAGCCAGCCGAGACGCGATCATGGCGATAGCAGTACTCCATCGCCCACGCCAACTGTGAAGAAGGCGAAGTCCAGGTTGAGCAGGCTCTTACTGCATCGCAAGAGTTTCGATTCGGAAGACGACAACCGCATTCGTAACAAGAAAGACGACAGCAGGAAAACCAAGTCGTTGAATCGTCGGACCATGGCCGCCCAGCCTGTTGGTGGCGGAGTTCGCGACATTCGATGGGACCCATTGCCACAACGTCACCAACACGATCCCCATAAGCTAAGCATGGTATCTGAGCGCGAAGAACCGCTTGAGCCGATACATCCCAGAGCTGTTGTCACAAGGACGACAATCTGTGAAGTACCTCGACCGGAGATCAGGCCTGGTTCACGACCCGAATACCGGCCGGACTCTGCGAAGTCATCAATAGTAAGGTTCACCAGTGCCACGACGAGCAAGCACGACAGCATGCTCACAGATTACTCCGAGCTTTGCGCTAGCCCCACCGACGAGGCGGAGGAGCAGAACGAGTTGCAACGAAGTTTGCGACAAATTCACGAATTGCCATCGACGGCCTTCTCGCGAGGGCACAGCCGTACACCATCATCCAGTGCTCCGATCCCTTGTTCGCCTTCTGGTTCCGGGTTGGAAAGCTCAGCCAGTTCCCTATACTCCGATGCGGACGGAAACATAAGGCCAGTCTCGCCTATTGCATTTCACGCTCTGGATTTCATACCGCAGGTGACTGCAATGGATGTCGCAAATCTACCAGACTTCTCTTGCGTGCCCAATGCAATGCGTCGCAAACATCAATCAGAAGCTGCTTCGGTCATCACTTTCCAAGGTTCCGGGGATGTCGTCACTGACTGGCAAGTCGAATGCTATCGTCTCCGGAAGCAGCTCAAAGCGGTTGAACTTCAGTTACGTTACAAGGCTGAATTGCTTGTGAGCGAGCAGAGCCGTGTCAAAGCCGCCGAGGCTGAGGTGGCAAGGACCAAGACTGAACTCCAGCTCGTTAGAGGAGAGGCCCAGCTGCTCCGGGTATCCAACGGCCTGAAGCACGATGAGACATGTGCACTGAAAGCTGAGCTTGACTCCATGCAGAACGGTGATCAGACCAAGAACAAGGAGTTGACGTTCAAGCTTCGCGCCATGGCCGAACGGCTTTCTCTTGAGGAGGACGCCGTTGCTGACAAGGACCTTCGCATCAAGTGGTTAGAGAAAGAACGAGAAGAGCTCGAGCGCGAGAATCAGGTGCTGAAGAATGTCAAAGGCGCCTTGTGGGGCCACATGGAGCAAGCCCGCAAGCGCGACTCACCAACAGCGCCTTCAGTTCCAGAAGGCCAGCCACATTGGTGGATATGATACCCAGTATGACTACTCGGCTGCTTCGTAGTAGTCCACGACTTCCTAGAATCACATGTATTCAGTAGATTATTCCTTATCAAGCAAGTAGCATCGTTGCTGGCGACAGCGATGCAGTCATTCTTACCTTTCCATACCATTTGACGCCAACGTTTCTGTGAGACCTGATCCATTTGCGCAACTGACTCTCACCAAGGCTGTCCCATCTGGGGTCGAGAAAGCTGGAGATCTCGTCATGCCACGTACCAGATTCTTGCCTTCGGCGCTTCACGTCGTCTGGGATATAGCTCCTCACTTCGGAGACAGTCATGTCCAGCGGCAGTCCTTGGAAGAAAGGGATCGAGTAGCGCACGTTGCTGTTGGGCCCGGGACTGATCACACGGTGTATCGTGGCTTTGACTGCCCCTTCTGTTGCAGCATCGAAAGCATTTCCAAAGTTGACCACGAAGCTATTAGGAATGGGATATGCTGGCAGCCATTCTCCCGAGGACGACATAACTTCCAAGCCAGGCTCCTCGCCCACTTGGTAGAGAAAGGTGAGCCATCCAGAGGAGTCCTTGTGAGCGCCCACGCCTTGTTCCGCTGAAGCATCATCCAGAGAGGGCGGGTAGCATAGTAACTTGATGCGATGCTGGGGAGGCAAAAACCTTCGCAGTTTCGGATTATCTTCGGTTGAGGCACTTTGTGCATTGGCGAGGCCGAAGAAATGGTCGAATGTGCCAATGGGAATACCAACTGCCTCTTCGACCAGATGCACAAACCGGTAGGACAGTTCTTGCACTGCGTCGTGATAATGCGTGAACGCCGTTCTGAAGCCGGGGACAGAACTCTCCAGTGGCCACTGGTTGGGGCCTCTCAATCGCCAGTAGAGCTTTCTAAAGTCGCGCGGACTGGATGCATCGTCCGTGACTGCGGTATCTCCAGATTCATCATACACGACCGGCAGCTCGGTGGCGAAGTCGAATTGTTGTCTCAAATCCTGCCTCCCAAGAGTGGTTTCTTCTGCAAAGCCACTGTAGCCGAGGAAATGTGGACTGTTGCGCTTGCTCAAGGCGGCCTTTTGCGCATCAGGCAACGCGAACAGGTTTGGTAGTCGATCTGTGAGGCCTTCGATGATTTTGGGATCTACGCCGTGGTGGACGATATATAGGAATCCGACTTCGAAGAGCGCAGCTCGAAGCTGGTTCAGCAATTTCGGTTTCCGATCTGGGTCGTTCGCCCAGGACAGATCTAGGACTGGGATCGAAGCCATGTCAACGACCGATCGTAGCTGCGATGAAAGTCGCCAATGCGAAACGGAAGCGGTTATCCGAGAGAAGGGAGTCTCGCTATCATGTATTGAGTCGTGATCTGCTGACTGAGCGCCGCAACAGCGTCTCCTCCATTGACAACCGGTGAGGTAGATTCACAGGCTGGTCGGGTCCTGCCTCTGCACGCGTTCGTGAAGTCCATCGCGATGTCAGGCGTGTATTGCTCAGATGAAGGCGATGCTGCATGGAGATGAAGGCCCCATGGATTTGCCATGTTCATACAATGTGGATGCAGAGCACGCAATGTCGGCCAGGAGGCAGAAACGCGTGGGGGCCTGAGGCGCGCCGGTGATGAAGTCACGCGCGAGTTGGGCTTAGCGCGGGGTCATGTCGCCAGTCGCGGTTGCCTCGTGCCTATTCACGTTGGTCCGGGTCGCTTTGAAAGCGACAACAACAATCTTGCTGATCTTGCACTTCGCACCATCCCAGTTGCGACAGTGCCGGAGACACCAGTGTTGTCTTCCACCATCAGCGCAGCAAGCTCGCCACTTGTCTGCCACGCACTCGTCGGACACTCGACGCCGATCGGCAGCAACGATAGCGACTGACAGGTCCATTCTCTAGTCGCAATCATGCAGAACCTCATCCACAGCTTCATCGACCCGCTTCGCGATCGCTTCGCACCAATCAATCACAACTCCGACTTTCGCAGCACTGGTCAAATCACTCCAGAGGAGTTCCAGGCCGCTGGCGACTTTCTCGTCCACAAGTTCCCAAGCTGGAGCTGGGCCGATGCCGCCTCGCCAGCTCAGCGCGTTTCCTACTTCCCCGCTGGAAAGCAGTATCTCGTCACTCGAGGTGTGCCATGTCGCAAGCGCATCAAGGCTGACGACTTCGCCGGTAAGGACAGCGAAGACCAGCTGGTCCTCGACATGTTGAAAGAGACGGGAGAAGAGGTCAGCGGCGAAGATGACGGCTGGCTCAAAGCCGGTGGCGACAGCAGCAGAGAGAAGGCCAAGAGTGCAGAGCTTGTCAAGGACGTTAAGACCGTTGACGACGATGGAAAGCTTGGCGAGGACATCGACGAGGAGGAGATACCAGACATGGACGATGAGGATGACGAGGAGGCTATTATCCGCGACGTCGGTGCCGGCAACAAGAACGGCGAGGATACGTAAGTTCACATTGATTCCGTAAAGGCGACCTGTGCTAACGAACATTTCAGTCTGCGCACCTACACCCTCTACATCACATACACGCCATACTATCGCACCCCGCGTCTTTACCTGCAAGGCTACAACTCGAGCCTCCAGCCACTTCAGCCGTTGGCCATGATGGAGGACATTGTGGGTGACTACAAGGACAAGACTGTGACACTCGAGGACTTCACCTTTGTCGATCCGCCGATCAAGACCGCTTCAGTGCACCCATGCAAGCATGCAAGCGTGATGAAGGTCTTGCTGGATCGTGCCGACGCAGCACTCCAGCTCCGCATCGAGAAGATGAAGCAGGGAGAGAAGCCATCCTCGGCAGGAATGGAGGGTCTGGTTGACCAGACCACCAAGCTCGACATCAAGGACAAGTCATCTTCGCCAAAGTCCAAGGACGGTGACGCCGAATGGGAGATGTTGGACGGCACCGTGGAAGAAGAAGTTCCGGCTATCCGTGTCGATCAGTACCTCGTGGTATTCCTGAAGTTCATGGCTTCGGTGACTCCCGGCATTGAGCACGACTTCACGATGGGTGTCTGACTACATCCGCCTTTGAAGATCGATTGGAGTGAATGGGTACAGCCCCATGCAGGGTTGGATTATCCCAGAGAGGTCGAATGGATGGAGATACGACGTTGCTTCGGCGCTGCTATCATGGCCGTGGGATTGTAAATGCCCAACATGCTGAAAACGTCAAGGCCTTGGGGCCAATTGATTCGAATTGCACAGCGAGGCGGCGCACTGGTTAGAGGGAGTCTGCGGGATGTTAGAACTCAATGATACCAAGAGCGCTAATGCAGATACGCGACATACGATGAATGAAGAGCAATAACACTTGTGCCTGTGTTCGCAGTGTCTTCCAGCATTACGAGGTACACTGTGATATGTGAGCTCTGGTCGCTGCACTGTGATTCTTTGACGAGCGAGCACATGTGCACGTGATGCTCTTATGTGCTCATGTGATCCAGGAGCTAATATGAAACTACTGCCTCCTGGCAGGTTTGGCGTGTTTCAGAATCACCTTTGCCAAGAATGACAACGTTCTCGGTAAGACGGCGATGAAGGCCTCCGCAGCTTGTCGGCCTTGACATTGGCAAGCGTTGTCGAGAACTTGGTTTTGTGAAACAGTAGTAGATGAGATCGAATCTCGCCCAGAATGGCCTTGAGATGTGGCACTGCTGGTGCAATCCTACATTCTCCCTTGGATAGGCCGACTAACTTTGTGTCCCTTCTGCCGCCAAAGTAGCGCGATCATCCTTGCACCTCCGAAGATCCTCACTCGTTGCTCCTACTTTCAACCCTCCTCCCTCGATTCTGGCAACTATTTCGCGCCATCGCCAAATCCTGGATCTTAACACGCAACGTTCACAACGGCCCCCGCCTGTCATCTCCCATCACGTCGGGCGAAGAAAGTGCGTCTGATGAGGCGGCCGGCCGTGACGATGTGCACGAGGAGAGAAAGATGGGCGATGGTCGCCCCTGGCCCAATCTCTCTCGTTCGGCATGCTGATTGCTGTCTCGGTGCTATGCAATGCCGCTTTCCCTAGCACAGTATGCATGCCGGCGCGGAGGCCCGATCTTTGTCCTTTGTCCCTTCGAAGCTCTCTCCCTGGCGGTCACGAAGCCATAACCCGTCTGCGGCTAGTGGCGTGCCAGGTCAGATCGAAATTGACCTGGGGCTTGCCTTGCCGTCATGCGAAATCTCATCAAGAAGGAACGTGCTTGCTGCCTGCCTGCCTGTCTGCCCACTGCAGGTTTTTATGAACTCGATAGCCCTGCATGTCTGCCATCGCACCTGCTGCTGCTGCTATTGCTGTCTTTCATTGCGAACACTCTGACTTTGACTTCATCCTGTCGCAGACACGCGGGAACGAGATAACACATCGCAAGACCGACGAGCAGAAACCGATTCGAGACAGTCTCGGTGCATCATTCGAGAAGAAGTTACGGATATCTTCCATCGATGCCGGTTTGCATCATCGAAAACTGGAGATAACCAAGGCGCTTTTCAGGTCCAGACACCGACCGACCCGTGAATAGCAACCGGGGAGAGATGCCACTTCCGTCGTCTACCATTCCAGCACTTCTGAGGTCGACTTGAGCGCCACACCAGCTGCCCATCACCGAGAGCAAACAAAACCATTCCGGATGTCAAGATGGCCGCAACAGCAGCGACCTCCGCGTGGCTCGCGCGGACCCAAAAACGACAACATGGAGAAATGGGCATGTTCATCAGAGTACGTGTACGTCCTCCTGCCTGATGTCAAGCAATCACTAACACAACACTAGCGTCCTTCAGAAGCTAAGAGTACCGGAAGCTCAAACAGCACTGTGACCAACAGCACACATTACACAGACGCCACAGACGCGACATGTTCGCCGCCCCACAGTTCTGTCAGCAGCACCAACAGCAGTATACCGGAGAGCTTCGAGAAGCTCCAGGCGCTGCAAACGCAAGTACAGAAGAACAATGCCCAAATTGCAGCCAACGAGGAGCGTATGCGTGAAATTATGTGTCGAGACGACGAGCGAGGAGAGATTCTGTCTCAGCGATTGGCGGAGGTGTCGCGATTGAATCGGCAACTGGATCTTTTGAGTGCGCTGTTTGCGAGAGCTGATCAGGCTGTTCATGGCGAATACCATGCTGGGCTTTCGAATTGAGGGATTGCATTTTTGTTGTTAGCGAGGCGTTCAGGTATGACTTCTCTCGGAGCGGGCAGCAGTTGTTGAGACAGGCGAGCTGACTTCGTAACAGGTGTTCAGGACGAGTATCGCGTGCAAATAGCAATGCCGCGAGCTCTGGGAAATGCAAAGTCCACGACGGACTAAGAGTGGCCACAACTCGCTCGTTCATCGTTATTGTTCATGATACCCAATACCCAATGCAGTACTTCCCATGCACACCGCTCTGGTCCGGCATCTTCTGCGGCCACCATTGACTCGACCAGACCCAACAAAGCAACGCAGTCTTCCCAAACCCACTTCAAGACCTGCTTCAGTAGGATAATCTCGTCACCTTCCTCGCCCTCCTCCTCACACTTCTCTTCACCCCCTCCTCCCATTCCTCTTCCCCCTCATAACCCACCCAAACCTCAACCCCCCCAAAAAATTCCTACTCCTCACCATCCAATCTTTTCTCCTGCCCTGCTTTTGCCTTTCCAGCTCCTTCTCCGCCGCAGCCAGACTCCTCGAATCCGTCGCCACAGCAAATAAACCTGGTCCTTCGAAAGTTTGCGTTATAGGAAACGAGGGGGTTAGGTAGCGGAGGTTGAGGGTGGAGAGGATTTGCTGCTGCAGAGAGACACCGTCAGCAGAGTTGGTCAAGGGTGTTGGGAATGGAGGATGGGGTTTATGTATGTGGAAGGTGGACGGGAAAAAACGAACATCGGATTGTCCCACTGCCCATCGTTTTTCTATTTCGCTGAAATCACTCCCACTTCCACTTCCTCCGCCCGGGAGAGGTATTGCGTGGGCTTTGGTGATGAAGATGGAGAGTACTATCGCGGTGATGAGGAAAAGTGTTCTTGTTGGTATCCGGATGAGCATGATTGTTGATGTTGATATTGGTTGCGACAGCCGAATCTATGTTTATGTTTGGTAGAAGCGAATGAATCACAGCCAGATTGGAGGATGGGTGCTGTGCTATCTGTTGGTCGACTGGGCGGACACAGCGTATTGTACTTCGTTCTGCTTGCTGCTGGATTTTACCCGCAAGGCATGGCAGGTACTTGCCCTAGATCTGCATCAAAAAGAGGCGCGGGCGCGAAATGTGTTTCATGTTGTGGCGGGCGGGGAGTGGTAGATCATTGTAATGTAATGCGCACGCATCGGTATGTGGAGAAGAAGGTGAGGTGTGTGACATTCTGCAAGGGAGGCTGAAGAAAGGCTGGCTTCGTCACATTCCTGTAGAACATCCCTCCGATCGATTCAAAATATAGTCAATCCTTCGATTTTCAAAATACTCAAGGATTGTCTTTTCTGACCATTCTAATGGTGCTAGTAGCCAGTCCCTTTGGACGACCGAAATTCTCCAATCCTATTCCTGCTTCTATTCCATCAATAACGCGAGGCTCTCTGGCCTGTTTGGGGTATCGTTCCTATGCGGTCCCGCCGTCCGTTTTTGTTGCACTCTGCGCCCGTGGTCCATGCTGTTCCTTTTTTCTTTCTCCATCGCGCCTTTTCTTCCCTGACGCTGTCGCTGTCCCATGCTCTTTTTCCATCATGACGGTAGCAAATTATGTTAAAGAATGAATGATGAGTTTTGCTGGGTTACCCATAAAACTCTTCAGACCCATTGTCGTTGTCCTCCTACGACATCTTTCTGATAGGCAAGCCGGCCAGCGAGCCGAAAGGAGCACCAAAGTTGGTGGACGTCTTCTTTTTGAGCCGGATCCCGCCTTGCTCAAACTGCTCGTGGATCTTGGCTTCATGCTGTTCCTGTGGCGAAAGCGCACCTGTTGGGTCTGGTGACTTGGTGTTGGACACCGATGGGCTGAGATTCGAACCAAAGGCCGAGGATGGCGATTGTATTGCGTTGGAGTCCAGTGCGCGGGTGTTGACAGGTGAGACCGGGTCTTCAGCAAATAGCGGGATTGCAGAACCGGCACCCTCGGCGGGCGAGGCAAGGCCGGGACTAGGCTTGGCATAAACCAGAGGTTTGCTCTTCTCCTCCTCGGGGTGCTCTGAGATCTCCTGCAGTCTGGAACTGAGAGCTTCCAAGGTGAAGTTGGTATCGTCAGGTCTATGCGGGAGCTCAGGCATGTTCAAAGGTCCTTTCAGGGGCATGTCTTCTTCCTCGTCGCTGCTTTGAGTCAAATACGTGTTGACGTGTGTGTTGTGGCGAGTTGGAGTGTCCTCGATGCCATCCATGGACAAGCTGTTTTCCGGTGGCGGGGTCGGTCTTCTTGGGACTTTTATGGGCGTACTGGCATAAAGTCAGCGCATGCTACATATGCATCGGGTTCATTATACTCACTGTCCCGCAAGCATGCGGTTGACTGGCGGAGGCGGTGAAAGACTAGCCGAAGGTAGCGGCAGGGGGATTTCTTCGACTTGCAGACCTTCCGCGTTCGTGAAAGAGACAACCGAGCTCTGTCTTTGTCGCTCCTCACCCGGCACGGCCATGATACTGGGAAGTGCTATGGATTGTGGCGCTCCATCCCGTCGCGCGGCGAGAGGCTGAATGTTTTCGATCTCGGCAATGGTGGGCAAGTTGATGCCTGGAGGATGTGCCGCGCGCGCTTGCGGCGACACAATGCCATTGCCGTTGCTCCTCGTGGGCGTGGAAACGGGCGACTTTTCAGGACTACGCGCACGTTAGGGCCCATGCCGGTTGCGTCATTGTAGACAACGGCGGGCTCGCTCACCTGTGGTGCTCTCCATTCTTCAGGAGCTGCTCCAAGCTGCAGATGCGGTCAAAGAAGCGCTGACGCTCCAGGTCCCACGACTCTCGCTCTGCCTGAAATGCTTTGTGTAGTTGGCTCAATGCCTCGGCCTGTTTGTCGACGATGGCCTGCAAGGCGAGCGGGCTCTCGGACAGCGGACTGAGGCGACCCATGATGGATTGCGAAGGCGACGTCGCGTGATTGGCCGTGAGAGCATGTGGCGACGAGTTGCGCGCAAACAGGGAGTCGTTGGAGGAGGGTGCAAAGGCCAGCGGTGGTGACTTGGGTCGGTCGGGCTTGTGGTGGGCGGTGGAGGCGGAGGAGGAGGGAGGTGACACGGCCAGCTCAGCGTCGAGCGCTACCGGTGGTGATGAAGGGTTCATCTTGGGCCGTCATGCTACGGCGACGGGGGTCGCGGTGGTCTGGATGGCTGAGGTTTGTGTCGGTTCGCAGATTCGTCGCGCCTCTGCGCCTGCTTGCCAGCGCAAGGATGCACAGAGTGACATCCCGACCACAGCGCGATGCGGAAGGACTCCCCGGCGCGACCGTGCGCTTCAGAGGCGGGCCGATATGCAGCCGCCAGTTTGCGCTATCCGTCGGCTTCTGCTGTACTGATCTCTCGCCCAGACAACACCGAAAATCAGCTCGATATCACTCACAGACGGCCAACTACGCACCACCGTTCCGCAAGGTCCGAGAGGGTAGCGTCCCTGACGATTGGCGGCACCAGAAGGCCGGGGAGAGAGGTGTGATGTGCAAGGTCAAGGAGTCCAAACCTGAGAGCCGGGTCTGCAGTGGTCACCTTCTTTCATGTGTCAGCCGCACCACTGCTGGATCTGTCTTGCGCAGAGTCGGTTTGCTGGAGTGCCCCTGGGGGACGTGGACGTTGACGGCACAACAGTTCGTTGGGATGCGGCATCCACGGGGGATCTCCCACTCCCACCGCAACGTCCGCGACAGCAGTCGGCAGCCTAGCAACGTCATGCGTCCTGCGCGTCCCCAGCGCTGCGCAGCGCCAGAGTGCCACGGCACTGCATTTTCGCGCTGGCCGTGCGTTGCTGGCGAGCGAGGCCATGGAACTCACCGCTGCATCCTGGCCGTAAGCCTCCGCGAGCGAGGTCTGTGACTCTGTGACTCTTCCTCACATGCTTGCCAACGAGTCGGACGACCGAATTATCCCAAGGGCCACGAAGCTGCGAAACCAGAGAGCCTGGCTTGGATCGCAGAGTGTGATTTGAAGCAAGCTGGGCACACCATGATAAGGAAACAGGTTATCCTCGGTTCCACTCTCTTCAAACACGGCTCGTGATAGCACGAGCGTGCTATCTTCCTGAGCTGCCCACAGACTTCACGAAGCGTGTGCTCTCGCTCGCAACGACATGTGCCATACCTCGCGCCGCGACTGCGGCAATACAACAACTCATTCAGGCTGTCGCTGTACATCGGTCACGGCGCTCTGTCCACAGCACGGCGCTGGCACAATCTCCCACGTGTACCAGTCCCGGGCATTCACTCGATTGGGCTACGTCCTACCAGCACACGAACACCTGCAGGGTACCGAGCCTCGCATTTGCACTGTGGTTTCCATTGGCTCCACGCCGCTCCTCATATCTCAATCAATGAGCACGTCGCAAAGACTAGTATGCTGACGTGCACGGGAGATGATGTGTTGGACGAATTAGACGCGCTCGCCTATCTGATGGCCTGTACATCTTCATATGGAGTCTTTTCTACCGCTGCACGCTTCTGTATTAATGCCGAAACAAATGGCACGACAAAGGAATCCAGTCCGGTCTCATAGCGAAGCCTGTTGCTTCAACGCACCCACCCGTGGGTCAAAAGAAGTGGCCGAGGAGCTATGCCTGCCAGGCCGTTAAGATCATCAAGTTTCTCGGGAGAAGAAGACTGTGCTTCATACTGCCGCCTCGCCACCGTTACCGCTCCAGTGTTTTCGACCTCCCAACTGGTGCTCCATATCCGCAATCTTGCGTGCCAGATCTGCATTGGTCTGTTTGACGACACCAAGCAGCTCCTCTCGATCTCGCAGTTCCCTCCTCGCCAGCATCAGTTTCTTCTGGAGCACAGCATCGGGTGCTCTGCTCTCACGCTTGATCTGTTTGATCTTGTCGCGGGTCTGCTCGCAATCTGCTTCCACTTGGTCCAGACACTGACTGAGTCGCTGCGCCTTCTTCGTTGCCTTTGCCAGCTCCTGCACAGGGTCCGCCTTGGGCTCACTGTGCGCAGCGCCTTCTTGCTGTGCGGCTGCAAGCTGGCTTCGCATGGACTCGAGGTCTTGATCAGCAGTCTCCAGAGCTCCAACAGCGCGCGCTTTTGCCTCTTCGGCGATCCTTAAATCTTCCGTCCTGTCGTTGATGATGGAATTTTGCCGCTCCAGGTCTTTGCTACAGACGGCGAGCGAGTTCTGCGCTTCTTTCCACTTCTTCTCCATACACCGCAGCTCTGCCATTGTGGTGTTGAGCTTGCGTTCCAAATCCCGGATTTGCATCTTGAGCTCGCCATGGATTTTGCGCTGACGCATCGATAGGACTTGCGCAGGAACGGACGGCGAACACTCCCATCGAAATACTCGCAAACTGCAAAGCTCTTTGGACGTTATGCTATAATTCCGCATAGCTTCTTCCTGGAACATCGCGATGTCAGCGAGCATCTCGAAAATTAGAGGGGAGAAGCCTTACCATGCCCTTCTTCATGTTTGTGGCGTGGACCTCAAGGCCTCTCACGTGCTCCTCTCGGATGTACAAATCCTTCTTCGAACGATACAGCCTTTCCTTCGTCTCAGCAAGCATCTGATTTGCATCGTCAACCCGCTCGGCGGCGGCTGCCTTGTCCATAATCAGGATCGAGCACTTGTGCTGGAGATGCGCCTTGGACCTCTGGCGTGTTATTGACACGACCTGCTCTTCACTCTCCTGGACATGGGATATCGTGTTCGATCGCCGCTTCGGAGACCCAACAGCATCAACAATTGTCGGACGCGGATTGTCCAGTATCGATGTCTGCGCAGGATCTTCCAGACCAGCTGGGTGCTGTGGAATGCAATTCTCGTACAGACGTTGGAGCTCGTATGGTGACATGCAAGTCGGCGAAAGCGTGTCGGAATCTTGTGTTATTCGTCGAGACTTGACAACGTCGGCGATGAGCTCCACTGAGACGACCGACCGGCGGCTGATCATTGTCGACCTTCTTGTCCTGGCTACTGGCGCTGGCATGAAGAAAGGCCTTGAGAGTCGACAACCAGGAAGGAAGTCGAAGGCCTCGAAATCGAATTGGACGTCATCCGGGTGGACAGTGAACAGACTCTTGGTATCAACAACGAGCGACACCTTATCGACAGGCGTGCTCAGGATGCGTTCTGCCTCCATCCTTGAAACTTGCAACTGCCTCTCCTCGTTGCTCAGCTTGGACACCTGTGAGCTTCGCTGGTCGGTGCTCAGCTTTGAAATGTCAGACACTCTCTGGCCTCCATCTGACCTCGATATTGGGGAGCACGCTTGATCTTCGCTGAGCTTCGACACTTGGGAGTTGTGTTTGTCGTCCCGGAAATCGATCGCAGAGTCCTGGCGTGGCTTCTCGAGCCGCATGTATTCTTCAGATCGCTCCTGAAGGTACCTCCACGACCGCCTCTTGACATCCTTGGGTATCATCTGCGAGAATCTGTGATCTGGAGCGCTCGGGAACGCCGACATGTCGACCGCCATCTTGGACCACCGCTATGATTAGAAAGTATGCGCAAAAGAGTGTGGTACAGCGGTGATGATGGCGATGGCAGCATCAACGCTCTGCATCGAACGGAGGCATGCTGGTAGTCTACCACGACGGGACCGGCCCTTTGCAGTACGCGGGATTCATTTGCAAGAGTCGGATTCTGAAACGTTGTGGAAGCGTATGCTCTTGACTAGCTGTTAAGGCGGCGCGAGTCAGCTCGTGCTTTGCGAAGCTGCACGCATGACGCGCCTCACCAACCGGCTGTCATTGCAAACGCGCTCTCAACACTGCGACGGCAACACAAGCAGTGGAAAACTACGTGCAGATGCATTGCATGAATGTGCAGTCGCGAGCAATATGCCGTCTTGTGGCGCGACTGACCAACAGCACTGCACTTACATCACATATCAGCCCGTCGGTGCATAGAAGCCGACAGCCGTTGCGCACCGCATCCACAAATCGAAGACTATCCTCTTTCGAGAACTTGCAACTTACCCTGAACAGCCAATACGGACTATCAGAGTCAACGACAACGCAAGCCTATCAACGACTTCTCTCACTGCCGAACCGATCAAGCCACAATCAGCCATCACGGCACTCTTCAACAGGCATCGTTCAATAGCTTAAACGCTGTGCATCAAAACTTCCGGAAGCACTCCAATGCGATGCCGCAGCGACATAGTACAGCATCTATACATCCGCTGTCCCGTTCCTCCCGTGCAGAGTCTTAAGAGTTTACAGCCACTGCTGGTTTCCATAGTGCGAGACGAACGCACCACCAAACTCCTCCACCGTCGCCCGTTGAATAACCTCAAGCTGCTTCGTGACACTCTCCTCCGCCGTAATCGGCCCCTTCCAATGCGGCGCATACTGCGCAAACTGAGCAATCATCCCCCCAACAGCTTTCTTCTCCTCCTCACTTGGCTCCGTCGTTCGAGTATCAATCACACCAGGAGACAACGAAAACACCAAAATCCCCTCGGGTTTTCCTAGCGCTGCGTGATACTTTCCCACGAGCAAATTCGCGGCTGCTTTGGATGCCGTATAAGGCGTCGCCAGCGCGACGGAGAATTTGTTCACGAGCGAGAGATCGGCCATTCCGCTGCTGATGGCGACGATTTTCTTCTCTTTGCCAGCACGGATTAGAGGGAGGAAGGCGTTGATCACGTAGGATGTGCCGATTACGTTGGACTGGAATGCTTCATTCATATCCTTTGCGAGGTCTTGTGGTGTTTGCTCTAGGACTGTGAGGTGGCCACTCTCGCCGTTTACGAAAGCCGCGTTGTGAATTAGGATGTCGAGGGAGCCGTTTGTGATTTTGGAGACCTGGGAAGCGGCGGTTTGTAGGGCTGGTAAGTCTGTGATGTCTGATGACAGCACGTGGACGTTGTCGATTCCATCTTTGGAGAGCTTCTCTTCTGTTGCAGGTTGGTTCCGGACGAGGGCGAAGACGGTGTTGTCTGGGTTGGCGGCTAAGTGTTTGATCCATGCATATCCCAGTCCACGCGAAGCTCCTGTAACCAGGTAGCTAGTAGCAGTAGCTGTAGTAGTCGGCAAGATTCCAGGCATGATTGCAGTATATTGTTCCCTGCTTATTAGTTCTGGTTCTGCGGTGCTGGAAGGTCTCACTGGCCAATTATTGTTGGTCTGACGAGGATGATGAGGATGAGGGTAAGCACTGTCAAAAGTTTAAAAAAGATATCGAAGTTTATATACAGTATCATAGTCCTCCTTGGCCACAGCACTACTACTACTGCTGCTGCTGCTTCTGCGCGCTTCTTCTCTGCTTGCTTGCTTGCTTACAGCACCAACATTGGCACGGAGTTTAGGCATCCTTAGATACAGACGCCAGTGGGCATCGTTCCCATCCTTTGTACGTCTCGGCTTACAAAGCGGACGTTCCGATGGGAAGATATTGCACCGTTTCGAGTCACGTGGAAGATTTAGCCGAGAAGGATGATGAGAGGGCAGTGGGGAGGCGTGAAGTCGTGCAAAGTCGTCTCTTTTCTCTTTCTTTCTTGCTTTACAGAAATGTACAGGATCTTTCCTAAATTGCATGATGATAAGCAAACATCTCAAAGTCCATGCGTACGACCAATGCTTCCAACTACAACTTCGCGCCTTGCTTCTTCATCTTCGCCTTCTCCTGATCGCGAATCAAACGACGCAAGATCTTTCCCGAAGGTGACTTCGGCACAACCTCGATGAATTCGATGCCGCCCGCAAGCCACTTATGCTTACTCTTGTGTTCTTGAACGTGCTTGTTGATGGACTCTCGCAATTTATCATCTTCGCCTTGCTCTCCGGGATTCTTCACCACGAAAGCCTTCGGAACTTCGCCTTCGCGATCAGATGGGATGCCGATTACGACGCAGTCATTCACAGCTGGGTGAGCGAGAAGATGAGCTTCCAATTCCGCGGGTGCGACTTGCATACCCTTCACCTTGATCAGCTCCTTGATGCGATCCGTGATAAAAATATGCTCGTAGCCTTCGGGGGATTTGGAGATCATGGCTTCGTCTCCGGTTCGCATGTAACGTCCGTCGGGTTCGTCGATGAAGGTTTCTTTGTTGGCGTCGGGCCTGTTGAGGTAGCCCAGTACAACAGCTGGCGACTTGACCCAAAGCTCACCAGGTTGGTCGTATCCAGTAATCTCATTCCCCTCCGCAGTCACTAAACGTGCCGTAATCCCAGCAAGAAGCGACCCAGAGCTCCCAAACCAGATATCATGTGTCCCTGTGGCGCAAACAACAGTCGAAGTCTCCGTAAGTCCATACCCTTGTTTAATCGCCCACTTCGGAAAAGTGCTCGCCAGATCATCTGCAGTCTCCTTTCCCAGCGGTGCAGCACCAGTGAAAGCAGCTCGCACACTCGACAGATCATACTGCTTGAGAGTATCCTTCGCCTTTGTAAGATGAATAATCATCGGTGGCACAAGATACAACATCGCAATCTTGTGGTCCTGAATTGCCTGAAGCAACCACTTGAAATCGTACTTTGGTAGCACAACGACTCCATCTCCGCGAAAAATGCCCGTGTGACAGATGACGACCAGGCCGTAGATGTGCGACATGGGGAGTAGACCGAGACAATTCTCGGTATAATGTGTTCCGCCTTCTTGTTTGTTGATTTCGTCTCGGTCGAGGGATTCGTGGGTGTTCATTTGGAGGGTGTTTGCGATGACCTATCATCTCAGTCAGTACTTCCACATACCCTCAACTCCAGATTCGCGACAGAACAACTCACATTATAATGACTGATACAAACCCCCTTCGGCAACCCGGACGTCCCACTACTATAACACAAGAACGCACACCGTTCCTTCCCATGCCCTTTGCTCCACTTCGAATCCGAAGGCTCAAAACGATCCAGCTTCTTGCCCTCATTCACCAAATCATGAATCGTCTTATGCCCACCATTCTTCGCTCCTCCAGTAACAATCTCCGGCATAGGCAATAGATAAATCTTATCATCTCCCAATCCCACCTTCTTCGCTCCATCTTTACAAGTCTGCAACAAAGGCAAACAAGTAAAGACTGCTTTCGCACCAGAATCTCTCAACTGAAACTCCAATTCAGAAGCATTATACGCCGCATTCACAGCCGTCAAAATCCCTCCAACGCGATGAACTGCCCAAGCGAGGGAGAGATAGTCGATAGTGTTCAAACTGAAGCAAGCAATGACCTTATCCCACTCGGAACCGGAATGAGGATCAAAACCGAATTCTTTGACGAGTGCTCGGGACAACCAATCTATGCGATCTTTCAGATCGAGAGCCGTGTAAGATTGACCTGTGAGACCGTCGACGAAAGGTGGTTTGGAGTAGCCGAGAGGGAATCTGCCGTAGGACTCATTGAACATGAAGGTCTCGATGGAGACTGAGTCTGGGATGTCTGGGAGCTGTGGCACCCATGATGGTGGGTGGAAAGGCATGGTTTGAGGTGGAGTTCTTTGCTTTCGTTCGTGGTCTGGTGGTGGTGAGTTCGTGAGGTTGTCCAAGCTGGAGCTCTAGACCTCGGGTCTTTGAGAGCGCTTCTACTAAGCCTCGCGGGAGCTCACGCGACTGTATCTATGCACAATGGGGAGGATAGAGGATGGAAATTGTCGGGCAGAGAATCGCAACGAAGGAAATTCGTGTGGGAGAGGAAGATGGAGGTCAGAAATGGAAATGGTCTAGGATGCTCTGCCACAGTACTTACCAGGTCGCGAGGCGCGCCCGCCGCGGCCTTTCATCTCGAGCTGACAGCCCCCATCATGTCGTCTCCGCTGTGCCGGCAACGCGACAAGCTGCTTTGGCTTCGATCCCCGCTTTTCTCCAGACGCCAGGGTCACATGCTGGCCTGCTGGTCTCGGCACCCAGACGCAGGGATCGGAACGAAGATGACGGAGAAGACATTGGAATGTTATCGCTGAACTTGACCTCAGCTATTCCTGTTCTGTTGATGAAGAAGAGTGAGTTCCATACCGATCTCATGATTAGAGTCCTAACAGCGACTTCGAAAGCGATCGTGAACGAGCTGTATTGTTACAATATTGACAATCGGCTATTGAACAGTTTAGCCGAACCGAGCCAAGTGCGAGACACAAATCCGAGGTATTTCCATGCACAGTTTGTTGTTCGCAAGAAGTTCCTTACACAGCGTTGGCTATGTCCTATTAGCCTGGTAAAACTGCAGAGCCAAGCGGATGTCCCAAGCAGAAGAATCAGTGTGCCTCTGCCGATACCGGTGTGGTCCACGGCACCAAGAGCTCTGAAGCAGAGTCTAGGAGGTCCAGACACGGCCAGAGATGCTTCCATTCATCTGAAAATAGACGGCAATCCAGTTGTTGGCCAGTTAGGTGGAATAGGATTGCACGCGCAGAATTGACCGTACTGGAAGACCTGGACGCAACGCCAGCAGAAAGCTTTGTAACACTGGGAACCTGTTCTGATGTCAGCGGACCTCCAAATTCAAGTGGCATGGAGGCAGTGTCACACGTACATGCCATATAGTCACAGCCGCCATCCTTCTCGATGCTCTTGTTGCAGGATGGACACTTCTTGAACGAATTCCTTATCATGGCCAGAGATGCCTCGTCTTGCTCAGAGTGCGTGCGGTCCTTGTACTCCCCGCAGGTCTCTCCCTCGTGCCAAGGCGCATCGCATGAAACGCAAGCCTTCGCGCCGCATTCGTTGCATGTGCATATATCGGGAACCTCTGCTGAATCTCCTGTCAAGATGTCAGCTGCCTGCTGTGGTCAGCGGAACAGGCATGTAGGTACGCACCTCCCTCGATTCCCTTCTTCTTGCTGCTTCTGCCCGACTTTTTCTTTGAGGCTGTGGCAGCCTCCACCTTCACGTGCTTCTGACCGTTGTCACAAAGTGGAGCGAGACACCAACGCCAGCCTGGTATGTCTTCTGTCAACTTGCGCTTGGCAATCCGATCAAACTTCTCATACACCTGCTGCGATGCTGCTATCTCGACGTTCACCGGCCTCATCACCTCCTTGCACTCCACGCACTTGATGCCGACCGTCGATGTTTCATTGTCGCCGGAGACGCGAAGGAAGTTGGCGCTGTCGACCTGCACCTCGACCCACTGTTTGAGGCACACGCGGCAGGTGTTGATCAAGTGTTCGCAGTGGGGGGTTGGTGTGTAGTTCGGGAACGATCTGGAAGTCTTCTCGTCGCCGCAGCAGGTGCACATGTACTTGGTTGCGATTGACTTCTGCCTTTTGGCTGGCTGGTCGCCAGCGGTCGATTTGGAGGCCGTGGCCGCAGCCCTTTCGGCGGCGGTGTCGCGGCGGAGCTTCCGCGTCGACATGGTTTCGGGGAGAACGGGAGCGCGAGGATGGAGTTAGAAGTGGCAGTCGACTGGTCAGCTGGAACGATTGTGGTCGCGGAGGTGTCCGCTGATGAATGCGGTGCGTGCCTGAAAGGAGCCCACGAGCGAATTGATATGACCGCGTCGCGTGCTGGTTGGTGGATGGCGAGTGAACTGACATGACCGATCACGCGTCTTGGGACGCGTCAAGGTAGGAGCGAGTTGGTCGGCAGGCGTGAACTTGTCGGCGGCAGGTTCATCCACGACAGGTAAACCCCCGAGAAGGTCCTACCTCTAAGCGAAGCAGAAGATCGTCTTGCAGCATATCGAACCCAGCGCGAGCATATCTGGGCCATCACGACGACCCGACTTGCTACTTTTCATGGGGTGGTCGGCGTCAAGTATCGAAACATCCACGCACTCCAGTGTTGGATCTCAGACCCGGCTTTCTGCTGACTTCGAAGTAAAAGACCGAGAATCATCGCGAAGATGCCATCGACACACAAGTTCTTGAACTATACATGCACAGCAAACATCTCGCCGATTATAGCGTAGAGCCTTTATTTCCCAGCCTACTGAAACTTCTTCGTTCTCGGCCAGTCAGCAACATTTCTACTGTTATACGCAATGTTTTGATCCTTACACACGATACAGAAGCGCGACCAATATGAACAAGGACAGGGGGGATGTGTTAGCGCACTGACTTACAGATGAATGCCTATCGACCGCGAGTCCTGATCGGTATTCATCAACATCACGCTTGTGAATCTTGGCATGACTCGCACAAACCTGACCCAATCTTCGACTTCATCTTTCTTCCCACTCAACACACCAACTTCTTGATCGACACAGTCCAGGTATTTCCAGTGACACTAGCAACGCCTCTTGACACATCAACCATGTCGCCACCCCACGCCACGCACCCAGTGATCCTTCTCCTCGAAACCGAGCGTGACCACTTGTCCGACCTCGAATCCCGCGTTCGTCCCCTGCGTAAGCAGATCCGGGACCTTCGCACTGACTCGTACGGTACCGCCGGTGCTACGTTGATTGGTAGACGCGATCTTGCTGGCGGCAACTACAAGTATGACAAGGGGCTCCAAGCAAAGCAGAAGGTTGTCTATTGGCAAATCAACCGCACCCTCGAGTGCATCATCAAGCAGGAAGACGACAGGATTGGTAAGCTGCACGCAGAAATTGACGTTCTTCGTGTCGAGATTCGACGCCAGAAAGCTCGAGTCGAGGATCTTGAAGCCGAGATCAAGTGCGACGATATCCGAGCCATCACCACTCTGGCTCATTCACCTGCGCTTCACTCCGTCGGCTCAAGTGAGAAGAAGCCAACAGGGTTTCTCGACCTCCCAGCTGAGATGAGAAACGAGATCTACAAGCTCAGCGGCTGCTTGGAGATTGATAAAGACAATGGGCAGTACTGGTACTGCCCAATTCTGGACGGCCGATGTGGGTGCCGCGTTCGCGAGCCCGCCTGGATTGCGGCCCAGCGCTCCGGCGACATGGTCATGTAGGTGACAGATCCTCTGATGCATTGAGAACGTTCCACAAAACAAACAAAGCTGACGTCTTAAAGTGTTCTGGAGCTCGTTGCACGAGCTCATTGGATCGTCGACGCAACATCTGCCAAGCGGGATCCAATAGACGCCGTGTACCACCAGCCGTCACTGACCAGAGTAAGCAAGCAGATCCGCAACGAAACTCTGCCAATGTACTACGGCAGAATCCGACTTATGATTCAGTGGTGGTGGACTATCGGGGCCGACAGAGAGGTCTTCGACTGGCTTCGGCGCGTCAGCAAGCACTGCCTCTCGTTCATCAAATGCGTCGATGTGGTCATGATGGATACGTGGCTGTACCACGACGAGGTTGAAAAGTCGCAGTATATTGAGGAACAGAAGGCACGCTGTGTGGAGATATTTGGAGAGCTGGGCATTGTGGCGGACCGGTGCAATTTCTTTATTCACAATGACCGAGACTGAACATCGTCGAGGAGATGACTGGCACGGCAAATCCGGCTGCAGTGGTAATTTGACGCAGCGTGTGTAGCTTGGGCCTGGGTGATTCGCGCAGCGTCGAAGCAGATGGCAGCTTATGGTTTGTTTCGTCGCACTTAACGAAGTGGATGGATTGGCCACATACAGCTGAACTGCTCCGCGTACAATCGGCGGTGCCAGGTTGAGCACCACAGCAGATAGTGCGCACAAGGCCAGGCACTGACGCAGATGCTTCAAACCGCAACGAGAAATGATATGGAAATAAAGAATGAATAAATGTTGCAGTGCAGATCAATCAACGAAGATTGTAGAGCCACTATTCAGTTCTATGAGTTTCATCACTTCCCATCTCAAATCTCGCAGGCTCACTACCATGCACTTCCGCCAACCGACCGCTCTCATGTCCAATCGAAGGAGTATTAAGCTCTGCCGCTCCATCGTATGCTCCAACGCCTGGAGCAGGCATTTCTTGTACGCCGTAGACGCCCCATTTGTTCGTCGTTGCGTGTAATTCTGTTGGATCGTGCTGTCCATACAGTTCTTGGGATTGGTGTTCAGCTTGATTGGCGGGAAAGTCGACTTTTGCATCGTTCTCGGCCCAGGCAGAGTCGTATTTGGTGGTGGTTGTGTCCGCGGCTTTGTATTGTTTTTGCTTCCTTCGAAGACGCAAGAGAGCCCAACAGACTGCTGCGATTATTAATGCCCCCACGACGGCTCCAGCTACGATGCCTCCGATTGCTCCGCCGCTCAGTTGGGACGACTGGTCTTCATCATTCGCTGTGCTAAGGCTCGAGGCAGCAACCGGTTTCTCAATAGCCCTTATAGCCTTCGAACCCAAATTATCGAAAACCGCCTGCCCAATCGTGAAATTATTCCGCTCAAAATCCGCGATCACATAGGCCTCCTGAAACAGCGTCCGCCCGATTGTGTATTGACTATCATTCGCAGCTCTCCTAATTGGAAAATATGGTGTCTCTGTCTGATAGAATGGATACGATGCATTCAAGTCGAAAGCTGCGTATGGTAGAACGATATTTGTCGTTTCTGGGCCATCTTCCCGGGCACTCTTTCCGAAAGTGAATGTTATAGTCGGGCTTAATTCCAGGTTACGAGCACGCATGGTGTCATTGATTAGGTAGAGATCTGTTGTGTTGTCGTATGATAAGCCGAAGGCTGAGACGAATGCTTCGATGGCGTCGTTGGGTAGCCAGATGTGTGGGAGGGTGGAGTCTACGAAGTGGAGAGTACCAGTTGGAAGTAAGTTTACTGTGCCGTCTTGGGTGTTTTCGGCTGTGATCTTTTGCATTCCTATGAGAAGTGGTCTGGAATTGTCGGGACCCATCTCGAGAGATATGCTCGTGGTTATTCGATTTGCGTCGTAGCCACCGAAAGTCAAGGATGCAGGGCTGCGGTTGCGGTAGGATGCTCCAGCTGTGTATGCCCAAGACAAGCTGGATATTTGGGGATCTGTTTCGTTCGCCATTGTGCTCAGGAAACTTGGGATGGGATCGTTGAAGGTTGAGAAGTTGCTCGGTTTGGGTCCAAGTCCCATAAGCCCGAGCCACCATACTGGATCAGCGATGCCAGCGAGAACCTGGGCTGGTACTTGAGTTGTGTCGTTGCCACTAGTGTTGACGAGCCCGACGGTCTCCAGTCCAAAGAGACCATTACCTCCGTATCCCAGTTTGGCTTGCTGAGCATCGAGTGTGTATATGCCTATATTCTCCCAAGTCGTGCTTTCATTTGTGGCGAAGCCGGAGCTATTCCTTCCCTGGAATGGGAGCGTTCCTCGCAGATAACCGCAGTATCCAGGATCGTCTGGCGATGCTGATGTACAGCCTTCTGGCACTGGAATCCATAGTCCTTGGCCTGCACTGGCTGGCAGCACCCGAAACTGCTGTGGGGGCGTGCCTGCTTCAACGACGAAGGTGTTCCAAAGGCCGTCATTGCCATCCCAGTACTCCGATGGTTCCCATGATATGGGTGCCGGTACAGTACGATCTGCCATAGAACATGAAAGCTGGCAGAAAGAGAAGTCAATGCCTCTACGTGGAGAAAACCAACAAGTCGGTCAGTAGAGGCGCTCCAGTGCCAGTCTTGGGATCGTGCATAACGTGCATGACAGACGGCACAGGGCGCCAATGACGAATGGTCGCATCTGGACTGTTGTTGGCTTTCGGGGCCGATCTGCGTGTGAAGCCACTCGGCGGTATTTGGCATTGCTCATTGGAGCCAAGAACTGCAAAGTCAGAAGCCAACTGATCCTGCAAGGCTGAGGTTCGAGGAAGCGGAACAAGTTGTCAACAATGCCATTCTGTTGACACTTTGAGGGTTGTCGTGAGATATACGTTCAGAATTGGTGTGTTGAGAGATGGCTGCCCTTTCATGAGAACCATGAACCAGAACGAGTGAGCTTTGAAGCACTTGTGGGAGGCGCCATACACTGTCCGCTCCTGATGGCTGGACTAGACGTGCATGCCACCAACACACAAATGCGCCTCTACTGTCAGATGCTAAGGCAACCACGATCATCATTGGCTCTGTATGCAAGATGATAGGCGCAGGGCGCAGTTGGGCAGATCCTACGAGGCGACCATTGACGAACATGGCTGCACAGCCGACCCATCGAGCCCGATGCACCCAATAGATCTACACGATGGCGGACATTGCTCCTAGCATCTCATGCAAGCGTACGACTCGCACTCTCTTCCTTCTGCATCCTTGTTCCTGCAAGCACGGACAGGATCGCAAGGTCGACTCCACGTGCCCAGAGAAACGCCATAAGAGTCGACTGAGCATTTATTCTCACACCTCTCGGCACCCTCAAAGCACTCACAAGATTGTTTACACTGCAACACCAGATGTTGACGCTATTTCTATGGTTGCTGCAAGCGGCGCTTGTCAGCAGTCATGCGCAGGTTAGAAGGCAGGCGTCAACGACAAGCGCATCTTCCACGTCCAGCACAACTTCGTCCAGCATACCTTCGACAACCACAACTTCTCCCAGTACAACGACTCCATCAACGACTTCGGGACCATCGAGATCAATCACCTCTCCACCCTGCTGCTATTTCGCAGGCTGGGCTGACCTTGGCAACAGTGCAGTTAGGGGCAATTTCTGGTACACCACAAGTGTACAGCAAACAGTGGCTACCGTCATCAGCACTGTCCTGGACTACGGTGATCGAGAAGAGGTGGGCAATGTCAGCACGAACTACGTCCCAGCAGATCAGCTCTACACAAGTTTCGGAGTGTACCGCATCAGGACTGTGATTTTCGGAGACGATGTAGTCACTGTCAACAGAGAGCTGGAGGCACTCGGAGTTCCGTCAACTCTCATTCAAGGGCGTGACTATGCGGCGACTATTGTATACCAAGCCAACGCTTCGTTTGACCACGGGGTGTAAGTGACGATGGTGACGAAGATTGTACGGAGTGTCAACTAACATGACACAGAGCATATCCTACTCCATTTGCCATATGGAATGACGTCCAGGTCCTTTACCTCGATCAGACGACCTCGTGTATACCCACAGCGACAGGACGTCCGACCATAAGCAGACTTGAAGGCTACGGGAGAATCGACATTGATCGGCACGAGGACGGGCGGTATCTCAGCGACAGAGCCACGAAGTATTATTACACTCCGAGCGCGTATGACAGCGAAAGGTATTTCTATGTCCAAACGCTCCCTCTGGACGGGCCACAGCCAAGTCTAGGCAATTATGCATTGCCGTCCGGCGCAATCGAGCGATACGTTAGCATTCAGTCAAGTGCTTATCCTTGGATCACCGATTGTACGCCCGCAGACACGCCGGGTGAGCCTACTGTGCACATTGCTGTCAATCAGCTTACAGATACATCACGAGTGACAGTCAGGATGGCTGGTCCCACTACCGATCCAACACCTCGGCCTACTGGAGACACGCCGGCACTGCCAGGTACGCCAAGCCCTGCTCCGCCTTCTGAGGATGATGATGAGCCTATACCAGTACAGACCCCAACGCCTCCTACTGAGGATGATGATGGGCCAGTGCCAGTGCAGCCTCCGGCCAATACTCAGGTTCCAAACTCAGGCGACACTCCAAATACTGGATCTGATGGAAGCCCTCCCCAGAATCCGACCACGGGCGAGCAGCAGCCAGCAAATCCTGGAGAGACAAGGCCCGATAATTCAAGTCCCAATAATGCAGGTCCCGGAGGCACGAGCTTTGAGGACACGAGCCCCAATACACAGCAATCGCCAGCATCCTCAAACCCTCAGAGTCCTAATCCTAATCAGAATGACCAAGGACCTCAAAGCGATGATAGCGATGACATACCCTCGAGCCCCGCGGTGGTAGTGCCTGGGGAGCTGCCTGCCTCCGGAACTGTTCAGGGTGGCGCACAAGGACAGACAACCGCACCTGGCTCTGGTGATGACACCTCCGACGAGAGCGTACCTTCGGGTACGGGCACCGACGACCAGACCAGTGGTGCGACTGGCAGTGACGACGAGGTTGAAGATGCCCCCGCGTCTGGCGATTCTTCAGCGACAGGAGATGTAGGGGATGCGATCATGAGCGGCATCGGGCAAACAAGAACGGGAAGCAATGGTGCAGGCTATACTGGGCCAGCTTACACAGGAAAAGCGCCTGCACTGATGGCGAACTTTGTAGTCGTTGCATCTATGGGTCTGACGTGGCTTGCATGGGGCTGCATGTAGCTTCGAGCAACATACACCTGTAAATGGGCCCTGAGACTGATAAAGAACCACGGCTTGGGATCTTTGACACAATCTGCGGTCTTGGTTCTTCGAAGACAAAGTCTCACACAATTGAGGAAAGTGTCTTGGTCATGTCCGGCAAGTTCTCGAATGTAATTAGAAGTTTCCTAAAGCGTGTGATCAACCAGTATGCCTGATCAAAAGGCTTGTTTCTCTATCCGACAAAAGAGCGCCGACTCACAGACATCTTGTTCGCCATCCAATCTCGAGTTCTCAGTCGCCATGACGTTCCGCCGACAGTTTCTACTCGTTGCACGCTGCCATCAGTTGCACTCCACTGCCGAGTCGAACTCCACTTCCTTCTTCTCCCTCACGATCATCTTGTCATCTTTCTGATCATCTTCTCTCTTCACCTTCACAACGCCCTCCTCCTCGTCCAACAGTCTCACCGTCTCCCACAACAAATTCAACCGCGGTCCACACTTCGCTTCCGCCTCGAGCGTCTCCCGAACCCACTCCTTCGCCTCCGCAACTTCTTCCTCTGCTTTCCAAAGATTCTCTTCCGCCGCTATACACTCACCGGACTCCCAACCCTTCAACACTTTGACCAGATCTCTCTCGCGCTCCATGTTACATCGACGTTGCTGCGTCTGATTGTAGCATTTCTGGGCTTCTTTGCGGTCGTCGATTGCGGCATCGAGTGCTTGTTGAGCTTCCAGCAGCTGGGCTCGAGGGTCGCGACGAGAAGGAGGTGCGGCTTTCTTGGGTTTCTTTGGTTCTGCTGGAAGGACGGGTTTCTTTGTGCGTCTCTGAGGTTGGCGAGGAACGTATGCTGCTTCGTCGGAGCGCGTCGCCTTGCGTTTGGGAGGTGGCGCCATTGTTGTTGTGACTGTGCTTGCCTGCGTGCAGGTACTTGATCGAAGATGCATGTTGAATTGAACGGTCGAGCTGGGAATTTAAGTTTGAGGCGCGCGTTGCGCAAGTGAAGTTCTCGAGTGCCGTGAATCTTGAAGTCGCGCCGGTTCACTGTCTGCGAGAGGTCGCCCTGGTAGGGTACCATGCTTTGTGTTCATATGTCATGAAGTGTTCGCTCGCCTGTTTGTTCATCAACCACATATTCAGAGTTACTTTCTCGTGAAACTGAGACTGCTTGAGATCCTCCACGGTCGGAGAATAACTACCTTGAGTCTTCGATTCTGCTTCAGGCGCTCGCCAGCCCAAGAAGACTGAATCGAATGGGAGCTTGCTCTCTAGGATTCGCCGCGCCCAAGATGTGCCTGAAGTAGGCCAGACAAAGATGAAGTGAGCGGCTCTGAGCCTTTCTTGAATGAATACTGCCGAGCCAGCGACCGGATAAGTGAGAGTGATGTCCGGTTAAAATGAGGAGTACCCAGAAATGGTGCGCATGAAACGATGTTCGCGGTCGCGTATGTTGAGCTCAGCTCACGATCGGACCACTTGCAGTGGAAGCGCTCACCCACAAGCGTCGCTGCTACTTCAGCAGGTCGACGCGGCTTCAGGCAGCTGCACTCCGAGCACTGCAGCTTCTCGACACTGCAGCACTGCTCTTGCTACAGACAAGGTGCCGTAGCAACAAGCGGCGCGTCGCTACCACCAGAGCACAGTCAATCTTCGCCGCTCATCTTTGAAGTCAACAATCATACACTCACCATACGCACATCAGATACCCGACCAGCATTCATCCCTCATCCGCGATCCACATTCCTTTAGCCATGATTAGCACACCCAAGGCCCTTGCGCTTATTGGGTCTCTGGTCATTCTCGCACACGCCTCGCCTCTTCCGCCTCCGGATGAACTGCCCCAATACGATCCAATTGGATTCGGGAGCCTCTCGACAGACTTCAAATGGACGGATGTGAGTTCACCAAAAGCACAGAAACAAGCAAGATCTGCACCAGAGACGTTGAGATCTGACAGCATGACAGATCGAGCCGACTCCAGAACTCGTTTACCACGACTGTGGTGGCAACTTCGAATGCGCCAGATTGGAACTGCCTCTGGACTGGAACGCCACGGGACCCGGTGATGTGACGCACGGAATGAAATACAACATGGCTATCGTCAGGCTCCCGGCTCAGGTCGCCGTCACAGATCCCCGCTACGGAGGCCCGGTGCTGATCAACCCCGGAGGGCCAGGGGTATCCGGTGTCGAGCATGCGCTCGAAGGTGGCCAGGCCATCCAGGTCAAGATTGATGCGGCATTCTCTTACAACAGCTCTACTTATGTTTCTCCTGTCAAGAACGCCAAGTATTTCGACATCATCGGATTTGACCCTCGCGGCGTCAATCACAGCACGCCGTATCAGACTTGCTCCAATTCCACAGCTGAGCTTGAAAGTCTGGCAAAGACACGGGGAACATTGAAGTGGCCGGGAGACCATCATTCTGCTTTCTGGAACTCGAGCGCATCTCGAGGCCTCAAATGCGTTTGGAGTCCTGCAAACAACCCCGGAACCTCGCCAATTGCAAACTTTTCTTCTTCTACCATGGTAGCCAGAGACCTGGTCGAATTTGTCGAACGTCATGCGGAATGGGGTGTAAAGCAGAGTACTGGCGTGCCGGACAGTCGTGCAATCAAATGGACGAAAGGAGAAGAGCCGATCTTGCTCCATGGAACGTCATATGGTACTCTGCTTGGTACCACTCTGGCCGCCATGCAACCCCACAGAGTCAAGCGCTTCTATCTGGACGGAGTAGTGGGTAAGTGGAGCAAGACCTTGTCGCCATCATGCGAAGCTGACATGCAGCACAGACGCCGAGTCCTAGTATGCTGGCAATCTTACGACTGGTCTCGTGGATCACGAAAAGGTTGTCCAAAAGTTCTTCGAGTATTGCTTCCTGTCCGGACCACAAGAGTGTGCACTCTGGACAGGGAGCTCCAGTCAGGACATTGAAGATCGACTCCAGAACATGTTCCGCGAGTATGAAAAGGCTGCCGAACGTTACGATACGAAAGCACTGTACGCTGCTCTCGCCCTGAACCGGACCAGGAGGCTGATGAGCGACTTGGTGTATTCGCCCTTGAACAACTGGTGTGGCCGCGCAGATCTTTGACGGCATATGGCAACGGCTGACTGTCGCTCTCCAGGAAACAAACTGCAAAGCAATTGGCTGGGCTGAATGCTGGGCTATTCAACGACAGCCAGAAACAGGTAGCTCAGCCGTTGCGATCCCAGACTCCAGCTGACCACTGAATTCATAGCCTAATGAGGTTGAGCAAAGAGATTCCGACAGCATGCTCGATCCCAACGACCCCGACCTTGATACTGGTGTTGCGGACGCGCTGGCAGATTGTGAGTAGGAGTCCGAAGGCTTTTGGACAGACGCTAATCACTGCTGAAAATAGTCTGGAATGAAATCATCGTGGCCAATGATCAAAAGATCCGTTCATCATACGAACAATTTGCAACGCACCAATGGAAAGGAATGCACGAACTTGCGCCTTGGAGGGCCGATGCCATAGCCACGGCCTACGGAGGCATTTTCAACTGGCCTGTCATCAAGAGCTGGACTTTCGCCGACAAGCACGAGATTGCTTCGAATGTCACAGCAAGCCCAATCCTCTTTGCAAGCAACAGTCTCGACGGCGTGACGAGCCTGGAAGGAGCACAGCATATGCAGAATGCGTTCAAAGGATCCGGTCTCCTTATCGTGGACGGCGAAGGCCACAGTACGTCGGCATCGCCAAGTCTCTGTATCGCGAAAGCTGTGAGGAATTACTTCCAGACCGGAGGGCTTCCCGATACCTCGAAGCCTTGCTGGCCTGCGAAACGAGCTCTCCTGGGCGACAAGGGGCCGCATACCGAGAAGATCGAATGGGACAATTTGACGAAAGAAGAACAGGTATTGTTCTATGCGGTGGACATGCCATGTCCGAGTGGTGTCCATTGCCCTCCTGTTCCAAGAATCTGAATCCTGCAAGCGTCATCATCACTCACATAGCCTACATAATTGATCAATGACCTACCCTACCTCTTTCCCTTTCCTCGCATTCTCGGTCAGCGCATATTGATGCCTCAAGTGGAGCGCAAACTCTGCTGGCATCTGTTGCCTTTGATGTGCATGCCTCAGCGCGCCCGTCCAACCGGCGCGTTTCTTTCGCTTCATCTGCTACCTGCTCCGTGGATCTACAGGCGTCGATTGCAGGTGTAAAGTTCGATTCATCATGTCTCAATTCTGTTTTACCTGCGGATGCCCCCTGAACATGTCAACTTGGAGATTTGCTGTGGTGTGCTCAGTATTGATATAATCCCCTTGGCCAGTACGGACGTGGGACCTGAATGTGTATGGGATCTCTGATGAGTAGAAGAGGACTGGCTGTCGGTCTCGCGATGAAGATGCGTGCAGTGCGGATGGAGAGATGACGTGTTGGAAGACCGACCGCAAATTCTGAAGGAAAGCGGGAAGACATGCTTGTCTTGAGGGAAATATCAATATTTGATGGGAATTGAAGCACAGTCCTTCAATTCTCAGGCTAAGCCATCATCGGCCATCAACGTCACTCTCATCATCCTCGCCACAACATCCATTCCTCCTGCCCTTCCCATACCGAACACCTCAATCCTCGAATCTCATCACCGCAGGAAACTTCCACATGATGACAGATATAGAAGACTCCCCACCACAAGCTTCCGTTCTTTTCACAAAGTCCAATGTCCAAACCACTTGGCACGCAAAAGACAACCTCACAATTCTGCAGCTTGCAGAACAGGCTGGACTGAAACCTAAATATGGTTGTCGAAGTGCGATGTGTGGATCTTGTGAGGTGAAGATTGTGAAGGGACAAGTCTATGGTCCGGAGGGAGATCGGCCGCAAGGGATCTTTATTTGTCAGAGTCGGCCTGCGACGGGGGAGATTGAGATTGAGTTGTGAGAGTGTGATGGGGTGGGGTGGGAGATGGGGGTGAGGGAGAAGGGGCTGGTGGATAGGATTACAGATGATGAGTTGTGTGATGCGGGGCCGAAAGAGGTGGGGAGGGAGATGCGGAAGTGTCTTGTCTTGTGCATCAAGCGTTCCGAAATTATTGCAGGTACGACTGCTTTATCGGACTTTCATCTGCTTTCCCCCCGTCGTACGCGGTTGCTCAGTATCTGTTCATGGCACATTGCAAACTTGAAACAAAGTCACATCCGATGGCTCGCGCAGTGTGGCTATTCGAACATGAACATTTATATAAAGTTGCTACCTAGACAGTTATCAATGGCTTCGAACCCTCCTCCCACAATTCCTCCCACTGCTCGAAAATATTCCGCGAATTCTCTAACTGTGGGTAGGCTCCTCTTCAGAGGGTGTTCAGTCAGGTGACAAAAGTGGTATATAAAGATCAGTGTTCATTCAAGAGAAGGTAGCGAACGAGCTGGCTATATATATGCCACTTCCGCCT